>PVKA01003388.1:6657-76159 GCA_004027165.1 Ctenomys sociabilis
ACACCAATGCTAGATCTCAAGAATAGTTAACTCTTAGGGGCTGGGAGATGGCTCAGTGGAATAAGTGCTTCCCTGGCAAGCACAAGGGCCTGAGTTCAATCCCCAGTCCCGCCAAAAAAAAAAAAAAAAAAAAAAAAAAAGAATAGTTAACTCTTGGCTATTTAGTAGAGTACAGAACCATCCTGATGTGGATTAGTCAAAATGGCAGAGCTAAATACTATTCATATTTGCCTCTGGAATGCACTACATGGTTCCTTAGCAATAATGCTCACTTTTCATTTCATTCCTAATCTCTTGAAAATGAGAGTGGACTCTCTGATCACACCCATGCAGAGTATACAGTTTAAATCACTGCAGACTCAACAACAACTGACAGAGGTGTAGGTGCAACACACAAGCTTCAGGGATATCAGTGGTAAATAGGAATTCTCTTGGGAGTAACAGTTGCTGAAAATAAGCCACAAAGTGGAGGCTTAAGCAACACTCTGAGCACTATAACTGACACCCTTCTGTATTATCTATCATCCCTATATCCTGCCTTTCTCAAATGAAACACAGAAACAACAGTAAGTAACACTGTTATTTGGTATGGATTTCATGCTATAAGAAGCTATGTGACTCACAATAGCATCATTTTGTACAGAATCTGTTGATTGCTTCTCGCCCTAGGGCTAGGGAGGGAAGGAGAAAGAGAAGAGGACAGGGAGAGAAAGAGGAAAAGATCCAGTCGCTAAATCCTATTTTCTATGGCTTGAGGCAGAACAGAGGTGAATGCTTCAGTAAATCATACTTTCAAAGTTTCAAAGACAGCTGGTCCTCTTTAAATATAATTTCTCCTTCTACGGTCATTATTTTGTCTCATAGAAGCCTTCGACTCTATATATTTATGCATCGTTGATCCTGTGACAATTGTCATGGCCCTACTCTGAAAGGTCTAATTGTACTGTGACAGCATAGTGGGTCTTTGATGAAGACATGGAAAGATACAACATGGTTAGTTAACAGGTCAGAAAATCAACTAAGACACGGTTGTTGTCCTATATCCCCTACATTTATAGTTACAAAGCTCTTCTCAGTACATTTTAATTAGTCATCAGCATCATGTGGCTTTTGCTAAATATAGAAGCACATCACATTTAGCAAGAGCCACATGAAAATGTGGCTCTGTTGCTTTTCAGTTACTGTGGCTCCCTCTGCACTAGATTTCCATGGGCACCACAAGTTGAATCTTAATATTACAGCCCAATCTATGATGATACCTGGACACTGTCAGGCCAGACTCTCCTTGAATACTAATATGGAGAGGATCACCATGACATCTGCCTACTGTAGGTAACAATGACCAACCATAAAGGTAAGCTCAAATTGGGTTCTCTTGCAAGATATTACTAACTCAAATTGCTTTTGTCATACTTCTTTTCAAAAATATATTTTCAATTTAGAACTGGAAGGAAGCACGGAAGAGTGGGGCTGCCTGCCTGTGAAGTTCATTGCTATTGCAGTGCTAAATGGGCACAGACTGGGAAGACAAATGAAATAAGACAAATGCACTCTCCCTTATGCTCAAGTATGATATTTAATACAGCTGAACACTGTATTTATTTTTTTCTTTGACAGGACCAGAAATCGTCCCTGACTTTATCTGCAGATGGGATATTCCCACTAATATTTTCCCCTGTCCCAAAGGAGAACAAATGTTTTATAGAGCTCATCAGCAGCAAAAAGAAAAAAAAAAAAAATTGATGAACACTGTGTACGTACATTCCCTCTCCAACCATCATTAAAGATTAAACATCAAGGACTCTTAATAAATGCTAGAAACAACAGCTAAAAATTCATGAGAATGGCAAGACTGGACACCAATATGCATCATGATGGAAAATCATTTAAAAGGTATTTCTTCAAGTTAGGAGACATTTTTACAGTATATAGAATCTCAAAGTTAGGCAGCCTTATTATTTGAAATTCATTCTTATATTCCTGCAGAGTTTTGCAGTTTGACCTATTTGTCTTAAGGTTGGACTGTATTATACATTCTTAAGAAGCTGAGGCAAGACAGAGATGGCCTTGAAAATCACCATCAACATTGTAATCAGTCTCTTTGATAGAGGTGATTCAGAGCGCTGACATCTTAGCCGCCATTTTCTCTTAAAATGGTATTCTCATTCATTTGAAGACAGAAGCAGAGGCCCTGGCTTTAAATTTGCACTGTTTAAAGATGGAAGAAATACGCTATTGGGCTCAATGACCAGACATCAACGAAGTGGATTCCAGGAATCTAAATGAGGGATAGTGGAGGGAAAGAAAATTTAAGTTTGTCCCAATCTTTTCATTAAGGCATCCAATATTCTTTTCTGATTGGAAACTGTGATTTCAGATTAGCTTCTTCTATTGTAAGAAGCAAATGCTAGAAATTTTTAAAATATTAAGCCAGTCTAAATTAGGCAACAAACAAGGAAGATGAAGAAAGAAAGAAAACACAGCTTAACTGGAGAACAACAATTTCCCAGTATTATCAGTCTACTGGATGATGACCCTGAATAACATTTTTAGAGATCTACTCCAAGGTCAGATTTTTTCAGGAGGCTCCCTGATCTAAACTATGGAAACATTCTTTCCTCTTCATCCTAAGTAGTGCTACAAACAGACACTAATTTCCTGAGTTCCAAGCTTTTAATACTCGTATCTCTCATTAAAAGTATGCCTCATCATTTGTGCTCAGAGAAGAATGTCCTTTGTGAAGAGAGGGAAGTCCTAATATGATCCCTTACCCCACCCCAGGGCATTCCAAGAAGGTGAAAGAGACTGGGCGTGTTGGCACACGCCTATAATCCCAGCACTTGGGAAGCTGTAAACAGGAGAATTCATGAATCCCATCTAGTAGTGGAACCCTCAACACCCTGTAGACCCTTCCCCAAAATAAAAAATAAAAAATAAAAAAAAATACTGTGCCTTGAGAAGGATGAAATTAAGGGATCTAAGAATCCAAAATATAGTCTCACATTTTTATCTAATTCCTTTTACTTTTTTTTAAACCAAAGTTGATCTTACATTTTAGTCCCATAAAGTAAAATATTTATCACACAAAACAAGTGCTATTCAAATTCTGTCCTGAAGAATTCTTGAAGCAAAATTTTCAGGAGTAATATCTCTCAGCCTGTACAATGGGGATGTTTGTACCTTGTACTCACAATTTATCTTCTCAGCCCACATCTACGAGCACTGAAATGAAGCAGCAGAACTATGAGAAGGAACGATGATAAGAAAATGTGAACATGGAGAACTGCTCCATGGCTTCATCATGGCCACTGCTGATGACAGCCTTCCTGAGGAGGTGAATGCATCATTTAAGACTGTAGGCTGTGGGTAAACAGTCACATTTAACCTAACACTGGGAATACTCCATTGATGGTGGCATTCCAGACTGCAAAAGTGTTGAGCAAGGAGTGTGTCAAGCCATCTATGAACTACTGGCCTTTCCCTGAACACAGCTCCCCTCAAGCCCAAATGGTTTTAGCACTTTATCGCTCACAGCTTCTGTGGCACTTCAGGGGATTTATTCTGAGCGATGGCAGAGGAATCTGTAGTCTAAAGCAAAGTTCTGTATTGATATTTAGGATGATTTGGGCATCAGCACACTAGAGTGAAAGTGTGGAGGAAATATTCTGGTTATTATTCCTAAAGCTGATTCATCTTCACTGAAGAGTCCACAGCTACTGGGAAAGATTTTATTTTTCAAAAGAGAGATAGGACACCACTAGGTGACCATGGCAAACAGAAAAGCTCGGCTTCACTTTCAAGGGATATGATACAGCCTGGGGGAAAAGAAGCACCGCAATAATGAGTCTGGGGCTTTCCTTTGGTCCTTAGAGCATTCCTAGCTTCCAGCGGACCCAAGAGGTATTCAAATCAATCCCCTGACCAGATTCACCTAAAGTCAAAAAAACAACTGACCAATAACAAGAAAGCTCTATCTTCTAGAATTTTTGAGACAGTGCACCACATATGATATCTTGTGATCCTCTTACAAGATGCAACATCAGGTTTATAGCATCCAAAACTAACATGAACACCTTTGCGCTGTACTGGAAAATACAGCCCCAAGCTATTTTCTGTAAACAGGAATATGGAAGTGTGTGCAACTGCTAGAGTTCTGAGTTTAGAACACGCTTCCAACTCTGGCTTCTCTGTCTATTCCACATGTGACCTTGACTAGGTTATTCAGGTTCTCCAAGTCTCACTCTCCTCAACAAAATAAAATAATGAAAAAGAGAGAATTTATTGCCCTCTATCACTATGAGGCCACTGAACTGTTTTGTGCCTTGATAACATATATGCATTTGTTAAAACTTATACAATTGTGCAGGAAAAGAAAAAATGCAAAAATTTAACTATATACTCATTTAAGATGAAATAAAAATAGGTATGTGTCTATAAACAAATATTGGGAAAGCTTTTGGTAAACACAGTTTACCAGTGTTTAGTACATAATGACTGAAAATGCTCATTACTCACACAGTATTTGCTGTTGGGCTGCTGCTGTTGTTAGTGAACCACACAGAACATATGTAACCAGGGTGACAAAAATAAAGGGGGCACCTGTGTGGCCCAGATACGGTTCTCAATGAGACAGAGCAATGGGAAACAGTGCTGTGCCACACAAAACCCAGCCCTGGGCTCCAGCTGGGAGTTGGGCTGTGTGTGAGCAGAAAGGCATTGCCATCTCTGTGCCACTCCCAGGTCAGGAAAAAGACACATTACCAGCTGCAATTACAAGATGCCAGAAGAAAGAAAGGAAAGCAAAAGAGCAGTTATTTCTGCTGCTAGACATGAAAACAAACCAACTGAGAAAAGTGCTTTGATGAGCACAGTGCATGCTGCTGGGTGTGTGGGCTGGATTCTACCTCATCCTCTGAAAGGGAGGGGAGGACTAATCCTCCAGGTTCCGATTCTAATGAGTGCGGTGTGAAAAAGGCAGCCAAGTATATGTTCTATTCTTAATAACCTCAAATTCTGTTCTCTTTTCTAATGTAAAGATTTCAGCATACAAAGTTGAAAAGAGAATTTTTTTAAGGAGGCAAAGGATAGGGGAAACAATTCAACACTAGATTCTGGTATGCATGTAATCACAGAGATTTTCTATGCCTGCATTTTAAAAAGTGATGTTTTTGCTCAAGAACCAATAAGGCACTGGCTGCCACAGACCATATAATGTGTTGACGCTCCCTGATGGGCAAGCAGATGACAGGAGAGCTCTTATCTGGTTGTGAAAATGCATCCCCTCTCAATATGCAAGCCTGTTTTTCTTCCTGCAATAAACTACATTTGTTTGATGTGGTATCTGATAGTTTTATAGTGTTTGTTCACATACTTACTAATTTGCAAGATTGGGTAATTTGCAATGGGTCTCATAGGTCATTAGTGCAAACTAACAGTATTCGGTATGAGATAAAGCAAGAAAAACTGGTGCTCTGACAGTGCACAGCTAAACATCGTATTTCAATTTAAGAATCTGACACCTTTGAATTCACTCGTTCATAGTAGAAAAGTAGAACTTACCACCCATGCCCTCACCCCTGTGCCCTATGGGAGGTGGGAAGCATTAGTGGAAGAGATTTTAATCCTCCTCTTTAATCTCTAGGTTGTGATACATTCTGAAAATATACAACTATATTAACATCCTGGCACTAGTCCACCCTAAACAGTTTACTATTTACATCTGAACCCGGGAAGAAGGCACAACAACATTCTTCCTGCATAGTCCCCTAGGCCTTCCTTTTTGGCATGGAAAGCACACACATCTTTGCAAAATTACTCAATGTATACAGCTGCATTCTACAGTTTTCATTAAGAATTCAAGAGATGAAAACTGTTGGCTTCCATAGGAAGGTGACTGAATCTACAGGGATATTATGTACAAATAGTCTGGTTAGAATAATAAATGCTGCATGTGCTTTATAATGTTAGACATGGGCAACATGGATTCATTTGTGATCTGAGTCTCAGATTTTAAAAAACGATCCTTGCCTGCCTTGAGATAAACTTAAAGTAAATAATGTTTGCCATCAACTCTAAATGAAGAATGACAGTTAAATTTTATAATCATCTTCACAGCTTCAGGACTTACTTTATATTTTCTCAAGCTCATGACCCAAAGGTTGCCATAGCAACCAGGAAATCCTACCTTATCAAGCGCTTACATTTACATTCCTTGCAGCAGCTTCCCTTTATGAATTAAATCCATCATGGCCTTCTATTCTCAAAATAAAAAGTTCTTAGGATTATCTTGCAGAAACAAGGATCAAATGCTTTGATAGAAATACACTATGCAAAAGTTAATTCAATGGTGGTTTTTCTTTAGGAAGAGATATAACTGTGGCATAATAAACAGCTTATGTCCAAACTTCCTGGCTTCAAAGAAAACCTAAATAGAGACATTGTGGTAAAAATGACACCTCTACTACCTATGTATTTTATCCTAGCATTATCAAAGAAAACATCTGATTGGATATTGTGCTTCCAACAGGTACACAGGCACACAAAGAATTAAAGTTGCTTATGATAGAGCCCTGTGGCATGCAGAGAAATATTAATAAAATGGAGAACAAATGAATGTGCTTAAATTCACAACTCATAAAAAGAAAGAAATCAAACAACAAGCTTGCTTAATAAATCCCTATTTAATAGTTTCTGTCCTTGCTTTTGGAGTAGTCACGGTACACAAAATATAATCATTGCTGTCTTTGTGTTCCTAGTTATACACAATAATTATAAAAGTATTGAAAATCCTATCAGCTGCCTATTTCTGACTGTGTTGGAATGGGATGACTACCCTTAGAACTGTAATCCAAGACTGCCCAGAATGTCCCAAACAGGCAAGAAATAGAAGCCTGGAGAGGAGGCACAGAAGCTCAGATGGAAGCGAGCAATCATTCAACTAAGTGAGGAAACCAAGCTCTGAGCAACACACTAGAATCCACATCACCTGGAGCCCTCAAGTCACTGCCTGACAAGTGCTTCATGGAGATGATGTCAAGATAGAAAAAAATTGGATTTTGGACTCACCTGCCATGCAACCCCCAGAAGGACAGAAGATTATCTAGACTCTCGTTATGGGTGCCTTCCAGCTCAGACAAGTCTCTGACGATGTACACAGACCTCAACCCAGTTTGCATTGTCAGAAAGAACTTTCCTCTTTTCACGTTCTATCCAATGCTATCTTTGAAATTTCTCTCATTTCCTGTTTCCAGCCCTCTGCTTCCTCCAGTCACTTTCTGCTTTTTTAGCCTTTCGTTCTCTGCTGTTGATATGCCTCTTTGATTCTCAAGCTTTTCACTCCTCTGTAGCTTGGAGAGTCACAGAACAATGCAATAAAGGATAAATAGAATATATTGGCTGGCTACAATGGAAGAGGGATTTTTTCTTCAAGTTCTATTAAAACCTAATTCCTTCTGCTACCACTAGCTCCCTCCCTTTTTGTGTTTTCTGCAGCTAATAAGGAATTGGCATCTTGACTTCAGATTTTTTTTTTTTTTTTGGATGGGCAACAGCCCAATTCTAAAGCGTTCAAAGATGTGAAGGACAAGGGTGCCCTCAACGTTTCATGTATGACTCATGTCAGAGATGAAAACAGACCAGCTCATTTTTCATTCCAGTCTATGGAATTCTGATCAAATTCTACTAAAAGTACAATAAAAGAATATGCAATGTAGACATTCTGGCAGTATTCTATACAATTCCTGCATATTTCTCTGTGCAGCAAACTTTCATGAGTAAATACTAACATCAAAATGTTACTTTAAGTATATTTGTGGGGGAAATACACACATATGCACAATACTTACTAAGATTAATGGCCGCACGCTCTTAACAGTGCCACTGTCATTAAGGCTTGCCATAGTCATCTATATAAAACAGAATCTGAGAAAAAATTGTTTGTGTTATGAAAACAAGAAAGATCTCATATATGTGTGCTATGTTCCTAAACCATTGAGAACTGGGATCGTCTAGGGTCATTACTGAATTAGTGAGCAAGGTGAAGTGTCACAAGATATCTCACCTAACCAATTTAGATGTTAACCAAGGATTTAATTCAGAATTCCGGAATCACAGGACGCATGCACCCCTGGACAGTTGACGTTGTGGATCCTCAAGACTGTAAACTTTTAATCGTATTATATGACCTCTAGTGGTATCTTTTAATGACTTGAGTGCACCACACTCTAGTGTGGACTACAAAGGCCCAATTGGAATGCTGTTTACAGAATGAGGCAAGCACAATACTAACTCTACCTTCTGCACTCGCCCTACAGCCTAAGTGAAAGCCACGTGTATCAGACATTACATGAGCTTGTCCAACTTGGCAGAGATTACTGAGAGATTACTGATAACAGTATTTCATCCTTCCTACACAGGGCCTGTGAAGACAGGTGTTTATTATTATTAAGCAGACATGTAAATTTTCTTATTTAACTATTAAACAGCTTACATGGAGCCAGACATTGACACATTTGTCTTAGTTATTATTCTCATTGCTAAGAAAAAAATACCCAACCCCCAAGGTTCAAGGAAGAAAGGTTTATTTAGCTCACAGTTGGCTGGCTCCAAGGCATGGTGGCCTTGCAGAGTGGTGTACAGAGGAAAAACTATTCATAGAGGGCAGAAGGCACCAAAGTGGTGGAGCACCAAAGCAGCAAGTGGCAGTGACAAGAGGGACTGTCCCTCTGTTCCTTATATCCTACCCAGGGTGGGGCAGCCTTCATCCTTGCATCACCAAGAGTCAATCCCAGTATCACATCCTTGGTCCCACTGTCACACACCCTAGATCCAATTACCTTTGAATCTCCCATGTATGCCTGCAGGAGACTTTGTGGGGACATCTAGATATAAGTCATTACCATATTAGTTTCACAAAAACAAAGTCAAATATTTCAATGGTTTTATGTTTATGCTCCCCATCCATTTCTTTTTTTTGCATTTAGTACAGGGTCTACCAGATTTCACTACACAGACCAGACTCTTGTGATTCTCCTGTTTTCAGCCTCCTCAGGGCTGGGATTACCGCGTGTACCACCACACCCAGTCTCATTCTTTGTCTCAGCAAATTCCAGGGGTGGGGCCAACACAACTTGCCTGGACTGGAACCTGGGTTCCTGCATCTGCCTAAGCAGGAGCTTTAATCCGCTGAGATATGTAGCCAGTCCCCCATCCTTTTCAATGTCACAATAAAATACATTCACAAGGAAGTCTTGTTAATTATATTATATACTTTAAATGCAGCCCAAGGCCATTTTTTTTTTCATTCAGCATAGCCCAGGCTAGCTGAAAGGTTGCACACCCAGGATGAAATGCAAGTGAGATTTGTGGGATGCTCAGAGGAGCATGACTGCACTACACTGTAAAAATATATACATATATGGCAAGAGCTATACACACAGACATGCAAGAGTTTTACTTCAGTCAATGCACTTCTCACTCATTACTTCTCTCAGCCTTAGTAAAACTCTGGTATCCAACTTATGGATGCACTGCTCAATTACTCATGCTTCTCTTTTCAAAAGAGAAGTACTTCAATTATGCATCAGTACTTCACACAGGTCAGCAACCAGGACTGGGGATGGGGGGCAGGGAGGGAGGGACAGTGGGAAAGAGGGAAGGGGGAGAGAAGGACAGTCCAAGTGTCAGAGAGCACCAGCACCATGCTGTCACATTGAAGCATACTGAAAGGAAGTATCTCAGGCCAGTCTAATATACAAGATATTTATAACACATGTGTTTAAATGCTCTTATTTTTGCTGTGCTAAATCCCCAGAATTGAGGGCAAATTTAATTTCTACAATGCAGAGCTATTACCTACAATCCATATCATACTTGGTAAAAGCTTCAAACAAAAGTAAGCAGTTATGATAACTAGAGACTAAATATTTTTTGACAACATAATCTTCCTTCACAAAAGGAACTTGAATAGGTAAAGCATCCTAAAAGTAGCCATTTTCTATAAATTTCAAACAACACATTCCTCAAAGGGTCTATACCTTCCCTTCATAGGAAGACCAAAAAAGCAGTATCTTCTTTTCAATGAAAAAAGAAAACCAAAAAAAAAAAAAAAAACCATGAACATAAAGAAAACAAGACAAGAAACATTGGAAATTGACTTAAGCGGGCCAGGGAGGGAGCGCGAGGCTCCAGGACGACCACCACCTACGGCCCAGGCTGATGCTCATCCTTTCTGCAGCTCTTTCTGCTGGGACTGTGCCTCGCTTTCCAAGCGCATATAAAGTATGACTTTAAAGTAACAAATTACAGCTTTTAAGAAAAAAAAATTATTAGAATTTATAAACTGAAAAATTATAAGTACCTATGAACTTCCACAAAAGTTTCCTCACACAAGCACACACTGGCTTTCCCCCACATATTCTGAGCTACTTCCTTAGAACCTTATACATTTAAATCCCAGGGTTTTATAGCTACGTCTAGACTTTCTCTGCTTTAAAGCCATAACTGCAGGGTCCACCTTGATAATATGATTCCAAATTGCTTAGTTTTAAATTACAGTAAAGGATAACGATTTGCTACCACTAAGGCTATCAAATAATATCCAAATAAATTCAAAAAGAGAGACCTCAAAGAAGATGTTGCAGAATGGCAGCCTCATCAAAATAAGCCTATGTGACCTTCCAAAACAATTACTGTAAACAAAGAATGTACATTCTGTTTACTTCTAAATTTTTTTTGTCCTGAACAGATAAAAATGGTAAACATTACAATACAAAGTTTCAATATTCTGGTACAAAGCATTTCCACAGTCAGATGAAGAAATTATACCTCCATTCTCCAGAAATAATTCATGAAGAATTTGAAGTTGAAGTTCAGATTAAGTCACAGACAGTAGATGCTTTGTATTTACAAAAACTGGAACCACTGTTAAATTTGTCTTCTCATTCACTTACAACACTAAAACACATTTCAATGAAGACTATGAAAGATAATTTCTATTTAAGGCAATGTGGATTTAAATGGCCACAAAGCAAAATAATAGTATTTGACTACATTCTTCTATAAAATGTATTAATTTTCATATTCTAGTTGTTTTGTAGTAAAGTATAGGCATCAACACTACCTCCCCAAATTTTGGGTGTATCTATCACATACTGTAAAAACGCTACAACGCCATTCTTTTACTTTTTGAATGAAATTCACTCATTCACTCTTCTATTAAGTCAATCAACAAATATTTATTGAGGCATTGAGCTGTATATGAATGCAAATGATAATTTACCTCTCTCCACATCAAATTACCTATATAGACAATAAGCATTCAATTAAAGTACACATTACATAAAAGGTAGATATTTCCTTCCACAACCTGGCAAGAACATTTAAGCATGACATAAACTGTATTCACAATTGAGAAATTAAATCAGAAATGCTCTGCTGAAACCATTAATTTTGGGTTTCAATTTTCTTTTATCTTCTTTATTCTAATACCAGCTATAAATCATATCACTACCCATTCATTCTTCTAAGACATGGGAACATTTAAATGAAGGTTCTGTTTATTCTTTCACTAAACCAGTGACTAAATTTAAATAAAATGTTCTTGGGGTTAAAGAAACATGCCATTTCTTTAAAGTTGTCAACCCTCAGAGAAAGTTAAAAAAAAAAAAAAAACAACAAATGAAGGACTGTCAATGCACAATTTTAAACATACAAATTAGCTTTAACCCATTGAGCTTTCAATATACAACCTGAGAACTCTGTCAAAGTTAAAAAGAAAAAATAGAGCAGGTGAAGGGGGAGAAAGATATGATGAAATATTAGTGCTTTTAAAACAGTTCATTTCTTTGAGCTAGGCAGTTATGCCAACTTGATCAACTTCTGTTGATTAGCAAATACAAATGTCAATTCCTGCAAGTTACGTAGAAAAGAAATGGGAGCACCATGAATATTTCTTGAAGCATCCTAGGTTGGCCAGGTGAAATGTGACTTCTAGCTTTACCGTCTTACAGAGTACTTGTGGCAAACCACTGAATCCTTCTGAACCTCTCTCTATATCCTCATCTGTAAATGTAGATTAAAAACATTATCTCAAATGAGTACACCTATTATCACTAATAGGCATTTCCTTTGCAGGGCCTGCACAGTGTTAAATATTAGTGATACTCTGGAAAATAGTCCCAAGGCTCATGCCTATAAATCTAGATATGGAGAGAAGTAGATGCTGACACAGTTTTGTCTTTTCATGGCTGTAGTTTACTACATGGGGCATGGAGATTAATGCAGGGTAGGATGCTAAAAATTAAAAACACAAATTCTGCGGTACATTCAATATTCAAGATACCTTAAAAATCTGTACATTACCTAAAGTTTTTTTAAAATTCCTTTAAGGGAAAAATAAGGTACAAAAGAAGCATATATGCACAATTAAGAAAAGCAAAATATGGAACCTTACTCAAAATGTAAAGCAACAATTATGCCCAAGAAACCTGAAAGCTAACCAAAAATGCCAAGAACAAGGCAGAATATTCAGCTTATCTGGGATTCTCATGAATCACAGAATCAGTTTTTCTAACTAAAACTGTACTGAAGAAAATTTTCTAAAAGTTTATATAGTCCCTTCTTAAACTGCATAGACGAGAAAGAATCTCTATATATTGCTGACTCAAGTCAATATTTGCCTCCTGCCAAGTATTACCGATGAATTTTTTATGCTACTTGAGGCAACTCGCATTTGGCACTATCCCCGCACTTTGGAATTCTCACAATCCCTAAATTTTCCAGCTCTGTTGTGCTGGGCTTGGAGAAAAAAACAACTAAATTCAGATTTTGTGCAAATCTTATGGGATTTCAGATTTAATTCAGATTAAAAACAACAATATGTAAGCTTTAATGCAGCGACTAGTGACATCGTTTATGACTGACCAAGAAGCCTTCCCCGTTTATTCTCAATACTCCAGAGAGCCAATGTTATCTCATTTATGACCTCCAGTTAAGTGAGGGGCATCACACCCCCATCACTAGATCCGAGAAAGAGTTAATTGACAGCACTGTCTTTAATGAGATGTGACACAAAGGATAACTTCTTAACTACTTGGAGTTTCTGATATAGAAATATGCACTTTAAAATTAAGGAAAATGAGCAGCATTTGTAGGTAACACAAAGTCCACAGCATCCTATTATTTCGCTACGCTCTGAGCGACCTCTCACAAGTATCTGCTAGCAAGGGATTTACATGTGTCTATGTGCTAGAAAAACAAACATGTCCCACTGTGCATAGTTCAACCAGTTCATGAAATGACACTGCCATGAAGAAGGGAAAAAAGACATCTTATGGTCTCCTATTTTCCATGATTATGAGGACTGTAACCACATTTCCCTGAGTTCTTATGGCAGTGGAGGATACCACTGATAATTTCTACAAAACATCTTAAGGTTCTGTTTAAGGACACAACAAGTAATAAACCCTTTTAAGATTTCATCATCAAGAGAAACCCCTGAGGGGAAAAAGCACCCATAATAATCATCATGATCTTCATGGATAACTTTTCTTTAAGGTTACTGAGGCATTGTGCTAAGCACTGCCTACAGTGTCTCATTTGCATCTAAAAACAACCACTCACGACTCACAACAGATGAGGTAAATTCCAGAGTTAGTCTCCTTTGATAGACTGATACTCACACTTAGGATGGGCAAGGAGCCTGCCTGAAAGCTCAGACTTCTTACATCAGAAAATTTCCTTTGTTATGAAGAACTCTTAAAAAACTGACATGCAGTAATTGTATATATTTATGTGGGACAGTCTGATGTGTGTGTGTGTGTGTGTGTGTGTGTGTGTGTGTGTGTGTGTGTGTGTGTGTGTGTGAGACATCAGGGTATTCAGAATTTCCATTTCTTTATTTAGAAAGTTATCATTTACACTGAGAAGCTTAGAATTTTTTCCTGATTATTGACAGAATATATAATAGTTATGAACTATGATTACCCTACTGTGCTATGGAATGTTATTTTTCATTTCTAATTGTACTTTGATATCCATTATCCAGTTCCCTCTATAATCTCCCCTCAGGGCCAGGGAGATGGATCAGTTGAATAAGCGCTTCCCTGGCAAGCACAAGGGCCTGAGTTCAATCCCTGGTTCCACCATAAAAGAAGAAAAAGAAAAAAAAAAAAAAAAAAAAAAAAAAAAAAAAAAAAAAAAAATATATATATATATATATATATATATATATCCCCTCTCCCTTAATATCAGACTCCAGTATCATCATTCTACTATTCACACTTATAAAAATAAACTTTTTATTTTATTTTGAGGTACCAGAGATCAACTCAGGACCCTGCCTTTGCCAGGCAGGCCCTTATTCTACTGAGTTATCTATTCCTGGCCCTACAAAAGCAACTTAGTTGGCTTAGTACAGCATCCTCCAGTTACATCCATGTTGCTGCTAGTGGCAGGATTTTATTCTTTCCATAGCTGAATTATATATCACATCTTAACCATTCACCCTTGGATGGACACCTTGGTTGATTCCATCTCTTGGCTACTGTGGATAATACTCTAAGAAACATGGATATTTAGCTACCTTTTTGACATACTAATTTCATTTCCTTTAAATATAGTGAGACAGCAGAATCATACAGTAGTTTTATTTGGGGGGGTGGGGATATTTGTTCTTACAACTGGGCAAATGAAACAACATTGTGGTTGTTAATTGTGATTTGACATGCAGTAATTGTATATATTTATGTGGGAAAGTCTGATTATATGAGAGAGAGAGAGAGAGAGAGAGAGAGAGAGAGAGAGAGAGAGAGAGAGAGAGAGAGGGAGGTATAATCACATCAGGGTATTCAGCATTTCCATTTCTTTAGAAAGTTATCATTTACACTGAGAAGCCTAGCAGCTCAGTAAAGTTCTGGGTGTATCCATGGGTGGTTGACATGGCACCAATCAACAGGCTAACAGGCTTGTAACCTGGACAAAATGAAAGGGAAAGAAGAAAGTCTTCCCTATTCTTTGGAGGAGTTCTAGTCTTTGCCATTGTCCTTTGGACTTTTTTCTATAGTTGCTTCAGGTCTTCAGAATTTCAGACTGCGGTGAACTGCCATCCTTCAACTTTCACCTACATGCTCTGGCTCTCCATTATGCCACACTGCATTCTTCCATCCCTGATCCCACAGGTGGAACTGTAAACCTATATCATGTTATTTCATATTAGATATGTTCTTCTAATGAAATGTAATGGATACAGTTTTATCTTTTTAAACTAAAGTATGTGTTGTATATTTTTTTGCTTTATTTTTTTATAAAGGATACATAATTAGGAGGAGAACATTTTAAAAAAGAAAGAAAGAATATTCCCTATAGATAGAAATATAAATAGTAGGCCTTTCTAAACTTCAAGGGAAAATCCTTCCAATTTTCACCTAGTAGTAGATGGAACACTTTACATTAAAATATTTATCTATTTCTAAATTTGCTTATCAACTGTTGCCTGAGTATACTATGCAAACCTGAACACAGCACCTTCTTTTCTTTCAAGAAGCTCCAAATTGAGTAAAGAAGACAGAAATGTAAACAGAAAATTAGAGAATACAGTGAGCGTGCAATGAGAGCCACATGAGATGATATAATAAATGAGCAAGAAATGGATAATGGCGAATGATCACCAAAAAGTGATTTGCTTCTTACTCCAATGTCACTTTGGATTTCAAGGACCCTATTTTTGAATAGCTCAGCTTAACATACTTTAAGTACATTTGACGATATTAAAAACAGTTGATTACCACCACTCCATGAATGTTTTCACCTTTACAAAGCAGTTCTACACTGAAGAGTCATATGTTTTTGATTACTGGTGGACAGGACATACAAGTATGTCGCTAGAATGTACTAGCTCACTAGTAGAAGCCTCGGTGTAGTTCAACTCAAAAGGCCATACTCAAAAGGAACCATACTCAAAAAATATCCACTCCTACCTTATGTGGTGTCAACACGAGAGCCACAAGCTATATCTACCATGAATATGTATGTATGTATGTATGTATGTATGTATGTATGTATATGTGTGTGTTTGTGTAAACGGTTGGTCGAGTAGTATTAATTTTATTGAGAAAAAATCACAATGAGACAGCTTCAAAACAAGTTGGTTGGAGAGTTACAATTAATATATTGCATATTGTTAGTCTTTGTAGTAGCCATTCATTACACAAGATACAGACATGATATCCTGTCCAAACCCTATTAGTACAAATCTTTCTTCTTATTGAATTAAGAGAAAGTAGATATATATCTATCCTATTTTGTATGTGCAGATACAAAATGGTCCACTTTTTTTCACCTTTTTTTCTTTAGTTTTGTCAGAGATGGGTATTCCATTGCCATCCAAATATTGTAGGTGCATGAGTTCAGCAAAATATTCAAATATAGTCGAGTAGTCCACAATAGTATTGGCTTATCCACAGGACTAGCAATGTCCAAATCTGTTGACTTGAGCCTTACACAGCTCAGCATATTAACATGGCTTCATTTTTCATAGCTCATTTCTACATTTTTCTACTGGATGGCTAAGACCAAGATAAAACAAGACCTGTATAACAAGAAATGTAACTTTTATATCTGACAAGGTAAGTCAAGTCCCCTCAGGATGCATCCCAAAACCCTGTACTGCACTTCATAAATCCTTTGTCAGCATCAGCCATGTGGACGAGTCACAGCCATAGCTTGACCAATTTGCTCTCTGTGAAAGCATGAGAGAATGTTTTCTCTCCATGTGACTCTCCTTAGGCACACACTACCTCATCAATCACATTCCTCTGTGGCCCCATAATCTCCTTGATGAGAAAATTTGGGACACAACTGAGTTACATGATGCTACAGTACAGGTTCTCCTTTGTCCTAGTCCTCCCTGACCTTGAAAGGCTAGAGCCAAAATGTTGGCTGTCCTTGCAGCCCTTCTTCTCTAATTTTTGGTCTGCAAACTTAGGTTGTTAACCCTCCAGAAGAGAAGCTTATTAATGCACTACAACATATAGCATGGGTATATTATGAATAGAAGTACCTTTTACATAAAACATATTGTGACCCTAGCTCAGAATATACTTATTGCTTGTCCCTCCTTCACCTAAAATATAACAAATCTCAAAATGATCTGGGACTTCATAAAACTAAAATTAAAGTTTGCTCATGTTTATCCTTAAAAAGTCAGATGATTATCATGTAAGTCCTACCTTTAAAATAACATTTACTACACAGCAAGAACTCCAAAAATCTCTTGAAGATATATGTCAAAGTTATGGGAATATTTTATCCTGAAACATCTGAGAGGAGGCTGAGGCAATGGCTCAGTAGGATAAGTGCTACCCTGGCAAGCGCAAGGGCCTGAGTTCAATCCCTGGCTCCACCAAAAAAAAATTTTTTTTCTAAAAAAAAATGGGGGCTGGGAAGATATCTAAAGTGCCTGCTTAGGCAAGCTCTCAGGGACTGAGGTTTGATCCCCAGCACCACATGCCGTGCCAGCCCCTCCCCCAGGGCGGGCTGAGCTGATCCCCCCCCCGCAAAAAAAAGAGTCTGTGATGTGTAGCAAGACACTGTAATAAATAAATAAATTAAAAAATAAATAAAGCCTTGATCTTTAAAAAAATAAATAAAAATAGAAATAAAATAAAAATAAAACATCTGAGAGACAGGTGAAAATAAAATTGTACTAAACAATGTAAGCAGAATATCAGGCAGGCATTGTTCCTAAAATCTAATTAAGGTAAAGGAAAACACGTTACAGATGATTTTTGTGACCACTGGAGAAAATGCACTAGAAAAGCAGAGGGCAATAATATTGGTAACAATTTTTAACTGTCTTTTAACAAACATTGTGAATGGCAATCTAATTCTACATTAGGCAGTGACCATCTGTATGCACTAGAAAAGAATACTTACAGACATCGGCAATTATGCCTTCTGAGTATTCCTGTATAATGACTAGCACACAAACAGTATATACAATATATTCCCCAGTGAAAAAATTCCCGATTTCCTTGTCCTACCTTATTTCTCTGAGACACAATATTGTATGGTGGCCAATGTTTGTGAAGCTGATGAACACTGCAATTTCCACGTGTGAAAACCTGACTGTGCAAAGGACTGAGCCCTTGACATTAACTACAATCAACTTCCTCAGTAGCATGGGCCCAAGAAAACTAAAGAAGGGACACAGTCATCATCAAAATAGTCATCATAGACAATGTTAGCTGTGAAAGTCTAAGATTAGCTATGGGACTTCACAAAACGAAGCTGTAGGATAGTTTAGCAGTTAGGAAAGGCCTGAGGCCAAGAGACTGACTGTCCACTAAAATCATCCTCTCCTTGCACCCAGCCTGGCACAAGCCTGTGTTGCAAGTCTATTTCCTAGAGCAGAAAGGACACACCTCATTTCTATGCCTAAAGAGATGGCTGCTCCTCTTTCCCATTCCTGAGAGACTGACCTGGATCAGAGGTTCCAGAAGACACATACCGAAGGTACCAGAGCTACCCAAAGAATAACTGAGTGGACCTAACCCAACCACAAATGTGGAAACCTGGCTGTAGCCTAGTAAATATAAGAAATAACATTTCTAAACATTCAATCTACTTTGATCCTTTCTATTCTCACTAATACAGAACCAGAGAACTGCTCATCAGGATGAAAGATATTGATGACATCATTGAAGCATTCTCAGCAATCTGGACATGCATGACCAGGTAAATATGAAGGTAAATCACGAAGTCCTGTGGGGTAGTAGTTCTCTGGGACAGCCCTGTACAAACACTCCTACCCACTGTATACACATAGGCACATGGAAGGGCAGACATAGCAGTCCTTTTCTCTGGCTCCTACTCAGGGCTCATTGATAAATACTGTAGAAGGGTACATAGGTAGACACAGAGGTAGTGAAGAACATTCAGGAACCACTAAATCACTAAGTTAATGAGCTCAGGTCCCTATAATGCATTGGCATAATCACTTTTTCCTTATCCTCAGTGAATTATTTCTACTATGAA
Organism: Ctenomys sociabilis; assembly: GCA_004027165.1. Classification (NCBI taxonomy): domain Eukaryota; kingdom Metazoa; phylum Chordata; class Mammalia; order Rodentia; family Ctenomyidae; genus Ctenomys; species Ctenomys sociabilis. The sequence continues at coordinate 25,690 of PVKA01003388.1, forward strand.
TATAAAATGTTCATACACAAAATAATTGTCCCTGCCCTTCAACTTCAAAGGGCACATCTTACTATAATTAATCAAGTGAGCCTTATAAAGTCTAAGAAACATGAGCAGGGTGGACAAGTGAGTCCTCGAAGTCAAGGTCTAGGCCCTACCCCATGTGTGGTCATGAGGAAGTATCTATTCTTCTCTCATCTATGAAAGATGAATTTTTTAGGTAACATACTGGATGGCACAGATATGATATAATTCTTGTTCTTAAGAAATCTTCAAACTGGAAATGCTAGAGCCAGCTTGTATGATAGACACAGCACCAGTGGGAAACAAACAGTAATAAAAACACCCACCATGCAATCATCTACAAACCTTGCCAGGAGAAATAAAAACTGTAAAGATGATTTTGTTTCATAGGCAAAGTGACCACACTAAAACAAATAATTCTTAAAGCTAAATCAGTTCTGACCATGGCATACTGGCATCTGGAACAAATGGTCACTTTGAGCGAGAACCTGTTTCGTAAATTAGGGGAAAAAGTGCATGAAATATTAAAAATTCCAGCCAAGCAACTGGGATGTAAATTGTGATCCGATTCAGAGTTGACATGTTAAACAGTTTAATTTAGGTACAGCTCTCAGCAGTGCTGGCCATATGCAAGAGAAACAGATGCCTTGAATCATTTCAAAGTACCTTCCTGTCAAAAATGTCCTTTGTGACACTGAAATCAATTTCCTATGCCTTTACTAACTGTTCTACCAAAAGAAAAGGGGAGGAGGAAGGGGTAAAGGACTCTTTTAATCGAATGTCTTCCCACTGAGGCAAAATTAAACCCAAACCTATTAAAGAGCACAAATTCACATTCAATTTTTATAATTAGTGTTGCTTTGACAAAAAAGGAAGGCAATAGGAAAGAATGAGACACAATAAATTTGTGTTATAGCGAATCAGGAAGTTTTTGACATGTTCTGAAAATATGAGATAAAGGGGGATTTTGGGTGGTTTTGCGCAACACGAGACACCAACTCCTACCTGCTCTGGTCCAGAACATTGCCTGGGAACAAATTCTGCTTTGCTCAGGAATATAAGCACCTCTGCAATGCCAGAAGACTGCTGTTACATGTTCTCTCCTGTACACAGTTGGGCCCCATGGCCACTTCTAACAACTTATAGCGCCTCTTTCAACACACACTGTTAAGGGTACTATATAGGTGCAATGGAAATTTAACTAAGCACAAATATCGTAAGCTTAGCCAAAAATATAAATAAAAACAATAAAAGAGATGGGCACACACACAGCATACATACATAATGTGGCTTGCCGCATCTCTCTTGAAAGAAAATGTGTGGTCCCTCTACCTGGAGCAAAACCAATTAAAACACACACACACACACACACACACCACAACTGTATTTTTTTCTACTTTAGTTATCTTTATGTACCTCAGAAGTCTGCAGTTATACCCACAACATGATCAATAACAATGCAGTGCAATGGTCATCCTGTGGGAGAGCACTTTCTAGCACACCTTCGGATGACCAATGTCAATTTAACAGTCATAATAGCTCACCCTGCACCCAGGCATTTTGTTAAGAGTTCACATTTCTAAGAATTCAAACATGTTTGTCAGCTGTGATCGTGCCTGTGATTAATCCTATTCTTCCAAGTAGAAGTTATCATTTAATGGAATAAAACACTGCCTTAACCCTCAGTATGTGAGGTCTTCTTTTCTTTCTTTCTTTTTCTTTTTTTGGCTTTTAAGGATTTACCCTTTCCATTTGGGACAAACAAGCTAACTTGCATTCTACAGTGTCTGATCACCAGCAGTTAGCTAGGAAAATCTCCGCAGTGACTTATTCACGGTCATTGAGAAAAGGAGTTTATCAAGGAAGAATGAACAACTCAGTAGCGAAGGAAGCACTGAAGCATCTAAACAATGCTCTATTTGCTCTGATGCTTGTTGGTATTTTTTTATTCTTTCTGCAACTGCTGAAGAAAAAAGGAAGAGGCAGAGGTTTGGGCATCAGGGTGTAACAGTTCCAGGACGGAATTCTGATCCCTTCAACCTGGTACCTCTTCTTGCCAAAGCCAAGAGGAGATACAAACACTAAAAGCAGCATTCCACAAAGTCAGAAATCTTATCTGGACACAAGCAGCAATCAGCTCATCCTTAAAATGTATCCACGAACTTGACAGTTACGTAGAGCTAAACCGCAGGAAATCGTTTGTTGATTTAGTGAAGTATCTGATCACCTTTAATGCAATCATGTAAATGCCACCAATCTCTGCCTAGGGTCTCCAGGAGAGTCAGCGCATTGAGCAGTGTTGGGAGCCACACTTCAGTTCCTTGGAAGTGGGCTACTAACGCCATTTAAAAGGGAACAGGAATAAAATTGACTATGTAGCAAGATAAAGTGGGAGAAAACACAACATGCTATCCTGACTTCCGAGTCAGCAAAAGTTAATGAGTTGCAGATCACGAGCAACTCAATGTAAAACCACAGCGTGTGCATGTTATGAAATTACTCCACAAAAGATTGCTTAAGCAAATTTACAATGAAAAACAACATCAAAACACCGAGGAAGTGGAAGGAATATAAATATGAAGTGCATTTAAACACACCTTGCTTTAAGAACAAGAAAAAGGATCTTCAACCCTCAACAGTGAATTTTCCAAACTACAAAGCAAGGTCAGATCAGCACCCCAGGCCTTTTTAATAACAATATACAGTTTACACAGACAGGTAAGCCCAAGTGCAGAAAATGGATCTTCAGTTGCCCCCGCAGCTGGGCAGGCAGCATGCAGAGATCCGTGCGTGGGCACTCTTCAAAGGGCTGAGCTGAATACACAACACCTGAGGATGAGCAAGAACAATTTAAATGGGGCCCATGGGTCTCTAAAGAGCAGTTTTTAACTGGCCCATAAGCTAATAAGAGTGGTTATAAACTGTGAACAACCAATGCCCTACCAGGAGGGACATTTATCACACTAACACGCCTGTAAAGTAGAGAGGGCTCATCCACATGCTCTCTGCAGCTCCTATTAGAATGTTAATTGTTCATACTGAAGAAAAGCAGACATAAGGAATGGCTTTTACCATCATGTGTTAAGTTTATTTTTGTTCTTCTGACCGGTCCCCAAGGGGCAGAAGGCTAATGACTGTTCTTCATCATCAACTGCAAAGGATATTTACATCCATCCTGTAACCATGACAGCTGTGTCACTAATTCCCTAACTGCCTCCACCACATGAACCAATCATCTGGCATGAAGCTGCAAGATGGAGTGCCCTGCAGTCATTATTCACCAAGCACTTTCATTAACAAACTGCCCTTAATTACAGTGGTAATTGCAAAATTATTTCATAGCAGCAATTATTTTTCTCAGCCAATCCAGGCTATTTAAGTAGGACATTGCCTATGAAAATGGCATAAAGCAAGGTAATCTATGACCAAAGATATGTTTTAATTGTACTACCAACTTAGTTTCAAAACACTGTATGGGAGGACTTTGAAATTATATTATACATCCCATTACATAGAACACACACACACACACACACACACACACACACACACACACACACAGAGCTAACCTTTCCCTGAAAACAAAATGTAATCAGAACACTAATGTTAAGTATCTAAACAAATGCCGCTGCCTTGCAAAGTAAAAATAATGAGTTTCTAGATCTAAACCTATTCTTTGAGAACTGCTGAACAAACTAACTCATCCATCAGAACTAGACCTCTCTCCTCCACTCATTCCTTTTACTTATGAGCCCTTTGTTCCTTTGCATGTATACATTATACATCCCGATCTGACAAAGAATGCTGATGTACTTGTCTGTCTGTTGGTCTAATAAGCAAAGTCACCAAAGAGTTTCCAGAAAACATAACCTAATATTTAAATTATAGGCTGAAACACATTTATGCATAGTTACCTCTTCAACTTGAAAATCATTTTTAAAAAAATACTATGAAGATAAAGTTAGAGCAACAATGTTCTGTTTGGAGGATAGTGAGTTTTCAAAGAAGATGAAGTACAGGAAATGTGTCATTTAGAGACTAAAGAGATGTGGCTGAATCAAGATAAAGCTTCTAATACTGCAGTCAGACAATATGGAGACATGAATACTATTCTAAGGGCTTTGGATGGTATCTGGTTAATAAGGAGGACCTGCAGAAGACAAGGGATGAAGTTTGAATTCAGATAACGTCAGTGAAAACAGAGGGAGTGGTTTGAGAAATCCATGACCAATTTTCCAAGTAGTTTCCCTTATAGAGGGTGACTGTTGGACATGGATCCAGGTACAGACAGTAATGAAGACAGACACAAAGACTGCTCTGAGGTCTGCTGCTTATAAGAACGGGTAAGTGGTTATTGAGAGAATGCTATAAGAATCCGTAACACATTTGAACATTTAAGTTTTAAGTGTGTGCAGGACATTAACCTAGAGATATTAAGGAAGTAGCAAGAAAGAATAATAATTAACATTTACTGCTTACTTATACGCCAGGCATTGTACTAAATGCACTAGATGCATCAACTCAGATGATATTGAACAATAGGATCTTGAATTGGATCCTATTTTTGCAATCATTTTTATACAAGAAAGCTGAAGCTCAATAAGTTTAAATTGTCCAAGGTCACTATGACAGAGAATGCTAGCTGCCTAGCAAATACTCACTCTTCCTTTTGTCCTCGGAAACAAAACCCTCATTTCTAGCTGTTCCTGGTACAGTTAACATTTCCCATCTCCCTCACATCCAGGTTATAAGATGTAAGTGGAAGTGCTGTGTGGATCAGAAAAGAAACCGGTTCTCCTATAAAAGCTCTTCTTTTCTTTACTACTGCCTAAGATGCACAGGCTGAAGCTCCACCTGTGAGCCGCGAGATGACTTCTAGGCTAGAAAGATGGTAACACAGCACTGGTGGTATAGCTTAGCAGACTAAGCACTTGCTTAGGGCTCAGCATGCTGCTCCCTGCCCCCAAGCACACTGAGCTAACTATGGAGTGTGGGCTTGGCGGCACGCACCTATAATCCCAGTACGAGGGAGGCAGAAATCAGGAGGATCACTACTTATCTGGGCTATCTAGTAGGATCCTACACACACACACACACACACACACACACACACACACACATCCTAAGAAAGAAAGATGGTGACACAAAAAGGACAGGAGGCTGAATGCTGAAGGTGGCTGGGAATGCTGTACTGGCCTTGGAGTGGCCATCTCAAATACTTAGGTGAAAAATAAAATGAGGGAGACATAGACAAACAGACAAACAGTGTCTTAAAGACAGAAGGAACTCCTATACAGAATTAGGATCTGAATGTAAGTCCTTGGATTCTAAACCCTAGACTCTCAGCAAAAAGGCTGAGACCACTCAGGAGACTAAGGCTACACAGGCAGACTGTCAATTATTGGTTTATGCTCCACCTGACAGACTTTTGTTACTTCTAACACAAAAATAATGCAGTATGTCAGCATCTTTGCAAAGGGGAGAGGTATCACTATTAAATAAACCACCTACAAGATAGAGAATTAATACGTTACAATTTTAGAAAACTGAAATAATCCCCAAACCCCTAAAATTAGCAGTGGTTTTATCTCCATTTGCAGTATTGAGGATTGAGCATAGGGCCCTTTACCAGGGTCTCAGTAAGTTTTCCAGGCTTCTGACCATCCTGCTTCAGCCTCCTACGGCACTGGGATTAAAAATGTAAGCCACTATGCAGGGCTAGCAATTTTAAGTTATCTTCAAAGGTTCTATAATAATTTTTATTAAATAAAGCTACAAATGAAATGGCAAGTTACCCAAGTACTAAGTAAATGGTTTATTCAGTTCATTCTTTTCTAAATTTTGATTAGATGAAAATCTAGATCTATGAAGAAATGGTTGTTTCCATAAGAAAATAATTTGTAATTTCCATTGTCAAAATCTTTAATAATTTATAGGTTAAAATCAATTACTGCTTTGCCTGTCCTATGCAGAGAAATGTTTAACTAAAAGGTTAATAATCTTTTATTACCACAAGAGTCACAAAATTAGTGTTTATACCTTCAGTTTGATCTTCATTGCTTGAGTATCTTAGAGATGGGGAATCTAGAAAAGAAATGTTTCACTTAATTAAATATAAGTTAGGTCTCCATGCATGCATAATATCTGGAAGCAGGTTATGGTCACGTGTTTTGCGCCTGACAATACACTTTGAAATCAAAGAGAAGAGCTGCTTTATAGAGTTTAAGGGGAAAAAATTCAACATAAAATGTGGGCTTTTCCAAAAAGAAATTATACTCTCTTGTTAAAATATTATTTTTGAAGTTCATTATTTAACTAGAGTTCTAATCTAGTCTTTGTAGCAGAGAGATGAGACGAATGGAATTTCTATCTAAAGCAACCATCGTATTTTAAAAGATCCATACAGCTCATAGTTTCAACAACATTACAGGCAGTAAGTGAATATATTTCATTTTGATAATTTCATATATTGCATTAATGAGAAAAATTGAGGCATATTATATTAGGATCTAAAATATTGTGCAATTACAAGTTTTATCCCAGCTTTCAAGCAATTTAGTTTTCAAAGATAACAAAGGGAGACAGAATTTGTGCTAGACAGTTTGTGTCTCCCTCACCAGTGAAATAAAGCAATTCTACTTAACAACTTGGTATCCTTCCTATAGTGTTGCAGGACTGGTGAGAAGCTATGGATTCATTTCATATTTCCCCTGCTTGTGTATATTTTGAGCATTCTCTGGAGTAAACATGCTACAGCAAGTACACAGTACTTGGGGGAAAAGGCACTTTGTAGGACACTCTGGGCCCTCCACAGCAACTAAAAGCAAACATAATAAAACTATCTGACATAAATTCAGTGCCTTTCCATTTACTGAATCTTCTCTCTGTATTTCAAAACATGCAAATCATATTCCGGTGCATTGTTAATGCTTGACCTAGATTACACGAAAGAATAGATAGTGAAAATCTTTACATACTTTATTTGCAAATACTGAAAAGTAAAGATGGGTGGTAAACTACTACAACCATAATGCCAAAGATTTCTCCTGATACCTTAGTTCCATTAACTGCTAACTACTAGAACTTTCCATGGTATTTAGATCCTCTAGGATCTTAACTACATCATTACCGCATGTTCATCCTCCTAGAAATTTTTCAACAGTGCTGTGACACTCTAAGCCAAACATTCCATAGGGTGAGAGTGCTGCTTGAGGGAACCCGAGGAATGCAATCATCACCCAGAAACACACCATCTGCTATGTCTTACTGCTTAATTAAACTAAAACTGGTAGGTTCTTAATTCTCACAGCTCATAAAAATAAAGGTCACAACAGAGCAGTGGCACCTCACATCATCCAATAACATATAAGTTGTTAAAGTATACTTTGCCAATATATCATTCAAAAAGAAAGAGGGAGAGAGAGAAAGAGAGGTAGAGAGAGAGGAAGAGAGGCAGACAGACAGGCAAAGAAACAGTAACTACCTAGCTGATAGCAAAGCACCACATCATTCTATCAAATATCAGACGAATGACAGGACGATTCAACTGTTAGCCTAAGCATACAAAAGGAGGGAAGGTTCCATTCTTGGCCACTGATCTTTACCTGTCTCCCAGGGCTCTTTCAAAAAAAAAAAAATCTTACGCACAGTATAACAAGACTTTTTATGTGTTTGTTCATTCAATTATTCATAGATTTTATTCTCCACAGATTCATTTAAGGGTGTATATATGCAAGGCATGTTGTTTAGTACTTTGGAAGTTACAAATCAAATATAGTTATATATACAGCTGATGACTTCACTATATAAAAATCTTATTTTTATATAATATGTATAGCTTTATTAAGATGTAATTCATATACCAACCTCTGATGTACAATCCAATGCTGTCTAGCATTATTTCACTATATTCATAGAACTATGCAACTATCACTACTATCTAGTTTCAGAACATTCTCTTAATCCCAAAAAGACATTTCAAATCCTTAAGTACATCAGTTCTCCTCTTCCCTGTCCCTGGCAACAAGTACTTTACTGTCTCTATAGCTCTGCCTCATTTGGAGATTTCATACAGAGGAATCATACTATATGCAGCCTTTAAAAATGTACTAGTGTATGCTTGCAACCCATAATAAATATATGCGCTGTGGGGTACACAGATACACACCACTTCTCGATCCATTTTTTACTTCCCCTACTCCTACCTTTGCCTTCTTTCAGTCAGCTTATTTTCAAAGTTCACTAATGCTATACTATGTACAAATACTTCATTTTACGGTGGCATTATATTCCATTCTGTGCATATTCCACATACCAGTGACCCACTTGTTAACTAATGAGCATTTGGGTTATTTCTGAATTTTGACTATTATGTGATGTGGTTATGAATACTTACATACATATTTTTCTGCAGACGTGCTTTACGTCTTGGTCCAGCATTCCACACTCTTGGGTACATGGCTAGGAGTGGAACTTCTGGATCTGATAGCTCCGTGCTTAACACTTCCAAGCTGTTTTCAAATTGGCTGCACCGCTTTACGCTACCAGCAGCAGTATATGAGGATCCTGATTTCTCCACACCCTTGTCAACTCTTATTATTATCTGCCTCTTTTTATTTCAGCCCCCCCTCAGTGGCTGTGAAGTAGTATCTCATTCATCTGCTATGCATGCATCTTCTTAGGAGACAAGCACTAAATATTCTAAGTAACTTTTAATCAATTATTTGGTAAAAATGTATGGAATATCTTATTTGGAATCTTTCCACTAAAATGTGACATTTTGCATCAAACAACACACATTTTCTTAGCCTCAAGTGATTTTGGATGTTTACATAAAGAGAATAACAGTTGCAGTAGATGCCAAGAGGCACCAGTCTAAGCACTGTGATTGAGCACCTTGGAAAGGGATTATCATGCTTCAGATATAGAAAGGAAACAGATCCCACAGGCTGAATCTGGACAGTTGTTCTGGCAGAAAGTCCTGTGGAGGCTGGGACTGCTGTTCTAGTGTCTGGTCTTGGCTTAGAAATTGTTTATGAGGGATACCACAGGGTGACGGGATTCATTTGAAACATTATATTTCTGTTTTAACAGTTCTATCTAAAAAATTTTGCCTTCCCAAGATTTTCGTTCTGCATAAAAAGTTGTTGCTTTCTTCACATAAAACATTTTTTAAAAAAGTAATAGAAAAGCCTTGAACAAAGCAATTTAACATTGGGGGTGTGGATAGGTAAAATTTCACCTACCTGGATAGTTCATTCTAGCTATCAGTCTAATTTGCACATCTATGAGAAGCCAACTAGTAAGAACTCAGAATGCAGCATAAATTCATAAATTCAAAAATATTACAGAAGCAAAACAACAGGACCAGACTGATTTGGACCTCAGTGTAGAGTGCTGCAATAACTAAGAGTTATTTCCAAGGTCAATGTGTCAATTGTGATGCCATTTGCCTAAAAAAAGAGGGGGAGGAGGAGGACAGAAACAAGATACAAACGCACCAGAGGCAGATCACTGTGTGGCAATGAGTCTTGTTTTTTTTCATTCTTTTATGGGAAGACACAAGAAAATGGGGAGGGGCGGGTGACATCAACATAAATCTGATGTAGGATATGTAAAGCAGGGTACAGGACAGGGCAGGGCAGGGCAGGGCAGGGGAGAGCCATACAAAGAAATCAGCAGGATGCACTTTAGAGTTCAGGAAAGGGTCTGGGTTAGAGATGCTCCTGGGAGAAGAAAGCTCCAGTCATTCATTCAGCAAGGGGGGAAAAACCCTTCATTGTTCTTAACTCCTTTCAAGCCAAATCACTCTAATTTCGAACAATGGGGAACTTAATTCAGTGATATAGTTATGCGAGGCTGATGAATGAAAATAATTGATCCTTATTATCTCTTCAACTTCCTTAATGCACCTGTACAAGAGATCACGTGTCTTCCTTTAGACTTCTCTGAACTAAATCTTGCAGCTTGAACTTTACCGTGTTGGCTTTTTAACTTCCTAACGATGCTCTCCAAAAAAAGACAAACAAAAAAATAAATAAACAATAAAAATGATGATTTGGATGCATGTTCTCTGTAAGAAACAAAGGCTGAAGGCAGCAGTACCTTATACATGCTACACTCCTCGGCCCCCGATCGATAACTGCTCTCCTCTGCTGGAGTGTCCATGGAAAAGGTGCACGGAAGCAGAAACGCACAGCGGCCTTAAAAACAAGGGTTAAGGAATCTCCTGCCAAACAGTTACTACAGATATAACCTCACCCCTGCAGCTTATACTTATTCCACAGCCAAGAAGAGGCTTGATAAATTTTGAACAATGAACAAGTGCTCAGATTTATAAAAACTAAAGATGAGGAATGACCAACAGGAGGGAGAATCCGACCGGGTGATTGTGCTCCGTATTTCCTGAAGGTGGCGCCAAACTCCTTGAAGAAGAACCCGAGAAAGCGACGTTAAAAGGCCAGTGTGTGTCTACACGGAAGCGCCAAAGAATTCACTTGCAAGTTGGCAGCTCCTCTTTCAGAACAGTTCTCCTTCACAGGTATTGGCAAGCTCTAGATTTCTGAAGTGATTCACCTGCACCGTGTTATTTATGCGTTCCCTTTTCCCTCTCAGTGCCCAGCCTCATGTTAACAGTATGACCAGCTTCACTGCAGAGCCCAACTGTGTATATCTCATAAATTGAAGGTTCATTAGAGAACCTATTAAAAGGACCGTCAAAGGTAAAACACCATTTCACAGCTATTAGGGTCTCTTAAGATCTGGACAAGAAATGTTGAGAACTACCATTTGGAACCATCAAACCCCCACAGCTGCCACTGGTAATCACCAATAACCTGGACCACCTTCTAGGAGGGCTCTCAGTTTCTCTTGCTCTTTCAGACTCCAGCAAGACTGCAGCGATAATATCCCCTGAAGTGGCCGGGACCTGGACTTTGGTCCTCAGAAAGGGCCCTTACTCAGAAGAAGCAGGGGCAGTAGTGGGAGGCAGGAGGCTTGGTCCAACTGGAATAAAAGGAGACAGAGCAGGGCGTGGTGCAGCAGGCTCCCACAGGCAAGCACAAATTTCATTCCAGGTTTTCACTAGCATGCTCTGGATCCAATTTTTATAACAAACAAACATTCGCTGCCAGTCTCCTAAAATTTTAAAACAGTAGCCAGTGCCGCCTTTCACTTGGCACAATTACATAAGACCCAAGCAGTGCATTGCTCTCATTTTTGAAGCTTTGTTTTAAGCTCCCTCATTAATCTTTCAGTCTTTTTCCATCTCTGCCTGACTATAACTGCCCTGAATTTATCCAAGCCTGCAGTATGCCAGGCCTTGCTCGCTGGTGTCTAAATCACCAAGAGCTGAATACACATTCTACTCATGGGATTCTACATTTCCATCAGAAAGAACCAATCACAGCGGAGGAGAGGTAAACCTCTTTTTAATTGTATTCTATGATACTAACAGGCATTCATTACACACGGACCTTAAAACAAGATTTGCTCTTGGCTGCTCATAATTGTATTTCAACAGCAGTTTAAACCGTTGGCACCTGCAATTGCTAGCAGGCCTAAGCTAAGAATTTCTATTATCCCAGTTTCAAGGGTTACATTTAAAATAAAACTCAGAGGGACAAAACATTACATACACACATATTTACACAAATTAAATACTATGCACAAGTCAATACCTTCTGCACACAAAACTGCATTAAACTCAATTAGCCCTAAGCAAAACTACAGGAAGCAGGTTTTTCTGTGAACCAAAAGTGCTGTTCTGTATAATAAAGAATATAAAAGCAGCTAGATTATAGAGTTCTGCAGAACTGTCAATAAATGCTTTAAAAAAAATCACTATCAATGCTGATCTCTTAATCAATTACCTTAAGTGAAATTAACATAAACATTTCAACCCAAGAATTTATATACAAATAACCTCTGACGGGTGCTAATAAAGAAGGGTTTTATGTGTATATATGTTGTTTGGAGCTTTTCTAAAAAAGATACTTCTAACTAGGAGCTACAAAACAGTCACTGAACTAAAGTACAGTGTCCTCCTTGTTATCATTTCCTACTTGATTATGACCAAAATTAAATTATACAAATATTTCACTAAATATCTGCTCAAACCTTATAAATATTAATATGAACTCAATCTTGTATGTGCCCAGCATTTAAAAATCCATTTAAAAATCTTGGAAACTAATTTAAGATTTCCATCTAGAATACCAATGAGCAAACCCTCTTCCTAGTTGTGTTGCGCTCAGCACCCATATCTACACATTTAGTACTGAATGTCAGTTGGTAGCACTTAAAGATGATGAATATTAAAAGCATGTTTCTGCCTGCTAACACATTAGAGCTCGACAACCACTGAATGTGTCTTAAACTGAGTTTTCAGTGAACAAACTATTGCCACTAAAACACAGAAACATTCTGTAAATTCTCAGGTCATTGGAAAGGCTGGGTGTGGTGGCACCCATCTATAATCCCAGCACTTGGGAGGCTGAAGCAGGAAGACTGCTGTGAGTTCAAGGTCAGACTGGGTTACATAGGAGTTAAGGACCAGCTTAAACTACATAGTGAGACCTGTTTCAATAGACAAAAACAAAAGAAATAAACAAAGGAGGAAATCCTGCAAAATGCAAAAATGGGCATGAGCCTTAATGGCATAAACCAGTCACAAATGGACAAATGCATGATTCCACACGTATAAAATTGTGAAAGGGGCACTCAAGAGTGTGAGGTTTTACTATGAAATGTTATCTAGGAAGGCTGAACAAAATTTCATCTTTTCTAAAAACTTTGCACCTTACAGGATCACTTGGCTATACTTGTTATTTAGTTGACAGTGTTATCTAAACAATAAATCATGTCAGCTACTATTAATTGAATATTCATTATGTGCTGGGCTCAGGTAATTATTTTACATAAATATGTACAACTTTTTATGCACACGCTTTTATCTACACATCATTCATCCTTATACAAATAATACACACACACACACACACACACACACACACATACTATTATCTATTTTATCTATCAACATCATCAAACAAATTCTCTACCTCCTAAAACAACTAGCTTTGCTACCTGGAAAGGTTAGATGCTTAGTTAAGGCATTAAAAGAAAAGTAAAGGGCCAGCCAGATAGCTCAGTGGACTGAAGAGCCTGCTTAGGCAGAGCGCAGCGCCTTCGTGCTTTGCCAGCCCCGCCCCAAAATGGTGAAATGGGCGTGTGGGCCTGGCTGAATCCCAGTGCTAGGAGAAAACAGGAGAATCACGAGTCCTATCTACATAGTGAGACCCTGTAGGCTCTGTACTAAATACATTTAAAAAATAAGATAAAAAGTAAAATAACAACTCAAGATTCTCTTCCATCCCCATGTACATTTCTATTCAACCAAAGGATAGCATATAAGCCTCTCAAAAGCTGCTGCTGGCCGGATACTGCTCCTTCCTTTGGGTCCAAGAGCTTAGTACCTATCTACTTTAGATTTGTATTAAAAAGTGTTCTATATATATACAACTTTTTTTTCATCCAGAAGACTCAACAAAAGTGCACTTCTGATTGGAATACTTAAGTTTATTTTATTCTTATCCTGTTTAATTAAAAATTGTCTGCCAAGGTCACCTACGTAGTATATGGAAGCCCAGCTGGGTTACTCTGCCAAACCTCTGACCAACACATCTATGTACACCAAATGCCTGGCCTGGAAGGCAGGAGAAAGCAGTGACTGAAGCTGAGCTCTGAAATAAAGTTCAAACCATAGAGCACGACCTCCTGACAATCCCATGCTACAAATCCTTGATGCAAATCGAAGACAGTGCTAGCACCCATTTCACAGATTATCAAGCAGATTAAATAGAGGGATGGATGTAGAGCGCTACACACGGAGTAAATGCACAACACATGTTAGCTGCTATCTTTCTGTGGAGTACTGAGTTTTAATCAAAAGCTCTTTACTACTTTCCTTAGAATGCTATATAGTTCTTTAAATTGTCTCTTTATTAAGAATTGTCTTACATTCAGTAAGCAGTTTTTCTACTCAATTTTATGCCATCAGCTCCACAGCTCTGTAATCATTCTACATTATCATTCGGTTTCTCTGGACTTTAAAAGATTCAGAGTCTTTTTCCAAATTACATATTAAACTCTCCTTTTTTGTGCTGATTTTTCTAGCTGCTTAATCACTTTTGTTAACCTCTGATTTTTTTTTTTTTTTTACTAGATTGGCTAGATCTTTCTGATACGAAAATGTGCAGAAGCACAATCTGAATTAACTTAAGAGCCTAAAACTTAGGACTCACTGAAGCCGCCCCCCCCCTTCCCAGCGGTGCTACCAGCCTCATCACTGCGTTCCCTCTGGCCTCCTCCTCTGCGCCTTGCAGCATGGCAGATGTTTGTTCAGACCCAGTCAAAGTTTCCCTCTCTCTCTCTCTCTCACAATGGGGAAAACACAGTGCAATTATTTATAAATAATTATTTACAAATATACATGAAATTACAACTTCCAGTATGGATCTAGTGGTTATATAAACAAATATTTGCTTAGTGCCTACCATTTGCCATGCTAAGAAGGTAAATAGTATATTTAAAGACAGAAAAGGAATTGGCATATGCGCTAAATTCTGGGGTCTGCTTACATGATTTAAAAGGAATACTATGCTATTTTAAGGCTCAAATTAAGTAAACATTATTTAGAAATAGATACTTTTATTTCCAAATTCAATTTCTCTTTAGGGGAAAAATTCTCAGTGAGGTAAAAACTCTATGGAAACTCTCAGTGGCATTATTAGGATGTGAAGGCGGGAGCAGGAAAAGGGAAGTGCGACGCTCAGTGGAGCCTGGAACCCCAGGCGCTGGGGGCGCACCCTGACCTCTAGGGCACTAAGGCAGACCCTGCTTCAAAGTAAATAAATGAAAAAGCACAGAGGTGCAGCTGCTCAGGAAGAATAAGGCCCTGGAGGGACCACTAGCGCAGCAGGCAACAAAAAGAACTGTAGACCTGGCTTTGTTACTCTGCAGTGGCACGGGATTACGCTGTGTTACTCTGTTTCCTATATTGATTTTTACAGGCATCTTATTTTTTTTTAACTTTTATAAGTTATAAAAATATTTAATAAATTTTAAAACACTATGTATCTACTTAATGTGACTCAAAAAGATCACTGAGTCTACTGAAAAATAATTCAGCACTTTTATGTCCCTGTTCTCTAAACCGACCAGTTTATTTTTTAAATTATCAGACTATTTTTTCTTTTTACAAGTTGTTTTATTTATATATTTCTAGTACATTTCTTTAAAAATTTTTGATTTTTATCCTACCAGGGATCAAACTTGTGAGCTTGTGCTTGCCAGGCAGACACTTAGGCCACTGAGCTATCTCCCTGGCCCCCAGAGTATTTTTCAATATTGAACTTAATTTGAGGCCAGGGAGATAGCTCAGTAAAATAAGAATTCGCCTGGCAAGCACAAGGGCCTGAGTTCAATCCCTGGTTCCACAAAATTTTTAAAAAATTAAACTTAATTTGAAACTGTCTTAAAGATTGTATAGGGCATAGAAATATCCAAAAATCAAGTTTCTTTCATGTCTAAAAATGCCTCTCCAATAATTATCACAGTTTACTTATGTGCTTTGCCGTAACTGTATAATAATCTCTATCACTTTCCAACTATAATACTGTGTCTTCTAATGTCTCTGCCATCTGGGTATTTTCCTCACATTTATTAGGATTTCTAAGTAACATTTTCCTTTTACTTCCAGTGAAGATTTATTTTACCTATTATAAATGTTTTCATTTCATTATACTCCTCTTTTAAATTCTTATTTACTAGCGCTAACTCTTGAGTCTTGTCACTGCATTTACAAGGCAGGGCTTTTCTAACAGTTTATTTCAGGAAGCAAACGTATTCCAGAAAGACTTTCCTGCAGGTCTCTACGACAACTTTGATTTGGAACTGTAGAATTTGGTTTTAATAATTTATCTATAATATGTAGTTCGGTGTCTTTTATCTCCTTGTACTTTCTGTCTTCTGACCTTGGTCTTCTGGGCTAATCACACCTGAGGACTGCTTAATGTGCTCGCCAGCAAATCTCCTCAGTGCTTACCACAAGCGGGCACGATCTACACCTGGAATCAATGAGAAGGAATCTACTCTGAGCCCCACCTCCTTCTTCCCCACCTTAATGCAACTTAAATTTAAAGAAACAACCAAACCCCACTGGGTTTGTAAAGAGGCTTGTGCAGGTAGCCTGGTGTCCAAAGCAGAACCAAAACACGGCTGGCAGCAGGTGCAACACCTGGTTCTTGACTTCCAGTCAACCAAAGTCACAGACTGTGTCACCTGATGCAGCCCAAGGAGGGCTCCCTGAAGAACAGAGAAGGACCTCAACTCGGCCAGGCAGTTCTTGATTTTCACTGCAGAAAAAGAATTTGAGGATGCATCAGTGAAATGCACAGATGGACTTATTAGGCAGCATTAGAAAAGAAGAGGACAGGAAAGGGACCTCCGCTCAAAGAGCAGAAGAGGGGGTAGCTCTGACGAAGAGGAGCAGACAGGCCCACTAGCACCACACTGAGACCAGCTCTAACGGAAAGGCCTGGGTGGCCGAGGGCCGATCATTTTGCCAGTTCTGGTTTTGCAGCTCCAGGTCTTTATCGCTTCATCTGGCTTCTAGGAGATGGTGCTCCTGCCTGGGGCAGTCTCAGGTTCAAAGCGGCTCTGCCTGAATGCACAGTGTTAGAGAAATGCCTGGCGAGTTCTGGGTGCTCACTGACAGCTGAGTGCCCTCCACCGTGGTGTCCTCAGTCTTGCAGGCAGATGAGATAGGTCATATAAATTTAGGGTTAATCAAATTTGTACTGTCAGATTTTAGACATATACCCTTTAAATGGTTAATGTAGGGCCGGGGATATAGCTCAGCAGCATAAGTGCCTGCCTGGCAAGCACAAGGTCCTGAGTTCAAACCTTGGTATCACAAAGAAACAAAAAATAGAAAAGAGGTTTGTTTGGGGTGGTCAGATAGCTCAGCAGACTAAAGTGCCTGCTTAGGCAGAGTGCAGGGACTGGGGTTCGATTGCCCCGGTGTGCCTTGCTGGCCCTGCCCCTGGGGAGCGCTGAGATGGAGACTGAGATTGGGTGTGGTGATGTGTACCTATAATCCCAGTACTTGGGAGGCTGAAAACAGGAGGATCACTATGGGTCTAATCTATGTAGTGAGACCCTGTAGATCCTGTACTACATACATGAAATTTAAAAAAAAAAAAAATGGTTAATGTGTTTATATTGCAACACTCAGAAGGGATCTGTCCCAACCTTTTTTTTTTTTTTTCCCAGAACCAGGGGTTGAACTCAGGCCCTTGTGCTTGCCAGGAAAGTGTTTATTCTACAGGCCTCTGACCCAACATTTTAAGATAATAAGGCAAAAAGATACAAAATGAAGTTCAAGTTTTGTTCTGTTTTCAGTTACCTATTAAAGACCTACATGCCCAAAGTGAAGATTTGTTGTTTTTTAGTTGTTTTGCTAGCAAAAACAGTTTTTAAGCTCCTGATTGCCTCAGAAGAAAACACAAATCATGCTTTCATGAATAGAACATTAAAGACCCAGGACTAAGGTTATCCTCTGTCTCATCCATGGTCTCCAAACCTGGGACCTGCCTGGGAATCAGGAATCAGCTCAAGAACAGTCTCATACAACTGTTGTATGCTAGGAAGCTGAGAAAGTCAAAGAATGAGAAGGCTGCCAGCTACTGACCAAATCAACTAAATCAATCGGCTGCACTGCAGGCGAACAAAAGAACAACAGGCCAACACAAGCAAACAGGATTCCATGATAGCCAGAGACAGAAAATGGGCAAAGTGTGGAGGAGGAATAGGTGGGAGCAAGGGGTGGGAGCCACTGAGGAAGGAGCAATGCAAGCTAGTTTCAACCACAGGAAAGAATGTAAAAATTCTTTCCAGCAACTTTTGTGGTTACTTCTGGGGATTTGTTTCCTTTTCAGACCATTTCATTGGCAATTTAAAGGAAATAAGGAAGACATTGTTCACAGGGCTTCAACTCACTGGGCAATACTCTTGGAAGTCAGTGGTTCAATCTCGAGTGAAACTTCTCCCTAGGGTTACATTCACTCACTCACACTCTCTAGACAATAGACAATGAGTGTTTTTAGGCAAAGATTTTCTGGCCTGTACAACCAAACAAAAGAGCCTCCCACACAGACACACATTTCCATTCTGAAAGCCCTGCAGGCAGATCTGTGAAGCCCGCCATCAGAAGACTCATTTTATTTTAAATTAAATTAAGGACCCAAAAGGTAAGCACATTGTTCAGGTTATTCCAACTGATGTCCTAAATTTACAATTTCAATGATTCTCCATCCAATGGATGACTCCTACTGTAATAAAGAATTCACCAAACAGGGAACCAACTGGCAAAAATAAAATAAATAAATATCACTCACAGCTTAGAAGAACAAGCATTCCCACAACCCAGGTCCTAGCTCATAAAGGGTAAATACCTGGGGGGAAATTTCACCAAATCTATATGTAAAAGAAAACAAGAAACAGCCAGAAAGGGTAATTTCCTAATAAAAATATAGGAAGCAAGAAGGTCTCAAATTTCTGATCACTATTAGTACACACACACACACACACACACACACACACAAATACACATATTCTGAGCTAGCTGAGATGATATACTGCAACTAAAATGAAACATGTATTTTTAGTTCATCATAGTTCCTCTCCCAAGTGTATGGGGATGAATCTGATACACCCCTTTATTCTAGAAACATATACATCAAATTGCCTCTGCTTTTCTGAACTTTTCAAACAATGGCAACTGCTTGAAAGTACAAGGGGGAAAACAAAACAGATGACAGGAAAAGAAGCTGGGGTGGAAATTCTCAAACAATACTGCGTGAAGACACTCATAGGGCAAGCACAATCATTACCAAATCATCAGATTATTTCTGAGCTGGCTACAGAATTAGGTACTTGAAGGGGCTGCCAGCCTCCTTCTCCCCTCACTTCCCAGACAGCATAACAAGGACAGAACAGAGAGTGGACAGAAACAAAAGGAGATGGCTAAGTAGAAACAGAAAGGAAGGACAAGCTGCAAGAAGGCGCTCTCCAAGAGGAGCTAATGGAGTTTAAAATGTAGAAAGGGGAGCATCTATGACGTGTGGCAAGTGTGTCGGATGAAGACAAAGGTCACTGTAGCTGGGGGATTCGGAGAAGAGGAGATGCACTTATCACAAAAGCTATCAACAGAACACACCATTTACTGAGAGCTCTGCATGGAATCATTGAAAAAAGGGAAGGATGGGGAGGGGAGACAGTGACAGTGGGTCACTATGCAACTGAGGTACAGTTTTGTTATAGTTTGGGTCTTCAGGCTTAGTCCCCAGACTATGGTGCTGCTGGGAGGTCCTCAAAACTTTAGGAACTGGGGTCAGGTTGAAGGAGCTAACCCTGTACTTTCCTTCCTCCTTCCCACCTGGGATGAGATATGCATCTCCTCTGCCCTGTGCTCCCACTGTGATGTACTTCATTACTGCCACAGCCCCAAAGCAATGTGGTCATGTGACCATGGAATAAAACCTCTGAAACTACAGCTTTGTTTATAAATTTGTTTATCTCAATTTGTCACAGTAGCAGAAAGCTGACTAATACACATATGCTTGATAAAGTGCTCATGACTAAGAATGGGGACAATTATAATGACTACAGGGAAGTACTCAACCAACCCTTCTTTTGCTCGATGCTTTCAGTGACTTACAGGTGACAGTGATTTATGTAAATTTCATGAATTGAAAGTAACTGAGAAATAACAAATACTTGGACCATAAATAAAGAGGGCTATGAACTATACTTAGTCTCTGTTTCGCAAGCCAAGAAGAGAATGACAAAATACTGATGCTCCTTGGCCACCTGTGCATCTTCCTAGGTATGTATCACATGGTCACTCGAGCCAAACGCTTGGTGGCATCTTCTCCCTGTTCAATCCACAGCAGCAGGGTCGCCCTGCCCGCCTGAGGCCAGCACTGCCAATCATTTACTGATCTTTCCTCTCTCCATGTCCCACCCATTTTCCAAATCAACACTGCTAAAACTAAACTTCTAATCTTCCTGTTTCTTTTCTGCTTCTATTCACATGGTCAGTCAAGCCAGAGTCACTGTCAATTTTTTCTCCTTGCTTTCCTTCTCCTCTACAATGCTAACTGGTAAGCCAATTCTAAGGATTTCAACTGTTTTGTAAATCTATTTCCTCTTTTCCATTTTGCCTACTACTGAATTAGAGCCCATCATGTGTTCTCACCTGATTTTCCAAATGGCTTCCTAAGTAACTTCCCAATTCTCTAAAACGTCCTCTCTGCTACCACCTGGGCAATGTCTCCAAACAACAATCTCATCAGATTGCTCCCTCCCTGAAAAACTTCAACACTTCCAGGGCCTACTGGATGAAATGGAAAGCCTCTTAAACTGAGTCAGAGAGACAGACAGACAGACAGACAGACAGAGAAAGGCAGGCAATTTCCATAGCCCCCTCAAAATCACTAAGAGGATCAAATAAAACTGTATGGAGCAGTA
Organism: Ctenomys sociabilis; assembly: GCA_004027165.1. Classification (NCBI taxonomy): domain Eukaryota; kingdom Metazoa; phylum Chordata; class Mammalia; order Rodentia; family Ctenomyidae; genus Ctenomys; species Ctenomys sociabilis. The sequence goes on from PVKA01003388.1 coordinate 46,297, forward strand.
CTTTCAAAAGTGCCAAGCATTAGCTACTGGTTGTTAGTCTTTATGGGGTCACAGTTGCTTTGGAGAATCTAACAAAAATTCAATTCTAAGTAAAATTCAGTACCCAACCTCAGACTGTCCACAGAGGCTCACATATAATCCAGATTAAAAGCTCTTACGTTGGTACTTATTACTTTCACATTGGTACCCTGAATCATAGTCAATATCCTCTTGATAGCATTTCCAGCATCACAAACAAGCACGCAGACTCCTACGGGCAGTCTGATTTTTCATGCAGATGTCTAAAATATTCATCAGCAGGGTCACTGGGCACACAGTGAATACAGGCAAAAAATTAGTACAGTAGTTAGCATCTAGGCTCGCAGTCATTTCATCTGGGCGCAGCTGTCCCTACACACAAGGGTTTGAAAAGAACAGGTTATTTGGAAAACAATCAGCTGAATTGAGTCAAAATACTGGCCAGTGGGCTTTCATTCTAACTGAATGAAAATGAAGCTTCTTCCTTTTCACGTAGCTCATGGATGAAAAACAGACGCACTGAAGCTATTCGGTAGCGCAAATGTTCATTATTCACAAGCCTGCGTCCTTCAGCTGCATCTCTCCTGGCTTGGATGCAGCTCAACTTGTCTGTGTGTCCCTTACATGTTTGGGCATATATACATTGTGTGCTTTAATGCTTAAGGAAGTGTAGTAGGGATGGGGAGATAGCTCAGCGGTCTAGGCACCTGCCTGGCAAGCACAAGGACCGGGTTTGATCCCCGAGTCTAAGCTGCATAGAAAGACCCTGAACCAAATAAATTTAAAACAACAAACAAAAAAAAAGACCCAAAAATGTAAACTGAACATGTCCTCAATAGGAGGTTGGCCCAAAACTAATGAGTCCTTTAAAGTAAGCATTTAACTGGTTTTTGCTGGCAATCGCAAAATTAATATTTTGCCACATAATGTCCTAAGACATAATCCCTGAACATCTGAGTTGATGTATTTCTTTGTCCAATAAACTTCCAACCAGTAGTCCTTACCAAACTATTCAAAGCCTTAAAAAGCTTTTGAAGATACTTGTATTTCCCTATTTTGCCACGAGGTGGCAATCTCATGCATTAGTATACCAGAACAATCTTAGATCTAATTTTAATGTTTTAAAAGAGTGGCTCTCTATTTTTATGACGTTGAGAACCATTTTAAGGTCTTAAAAATTGGAGACCACAAAAAGCTTTTGTTTTGTGTGGTTTTGTTCCCACAAATTATTCACTGTATTAGAAATTAAAAGCAAAAATTGAAGTTTATTATTCACTTAAAATATCAAATCTACGCTTTGTAACAAAAGTATTTTTCTAAAATATACATTTTCCAAAGCACAATGGCTAGTGGGCGCTAGTGAAAGGAGTCTGCACAAATCACCGTGAAGCGTGGCGTTGGGGCGACCTCTGGATCCCACATTTACTTCCTCCATCCCGTGCTATAGTTAGTGTAGAGTTAGAGGAAAAAATTATCTGGCCACATACAGAAAGTACTTGGAAAGCAAAGAATATTTTCATAGTCTTTCTTCACAAAATTATGGACACCTTCCTTCGACACTGAGTCCAAACTCAACACGGGCAGTTTCTTAATAGTTAAGTGGGTTTCATGCCAGAGTTTTTAATATTCTGCTGCATTAAGATCTATTGGTCTGGCTTACCCTCCCACTCATGTATCTTCCACCTTTCTGTAATGTTTTATCCTCATGAAGCGGTCACTCGAAAAACATCAGAATTGTGCAAGATTTCCAGAAGTTGGTACACCTCATTATTCATTGCATCAGGAAAATCACATTCCTCAGTACCCCCACAGGTCTCCTCGGGTTAAGTCTTTCAATATTGGGAAGCTACCAAGTTCATGGTGGAGGATGCAAATTTTTAAAAATTCTTCTCATTGGAAAGCTTGAATTTTATTTCTGTCACCAAACATCACCCATTGCTTCTCTTTAAATGACAGGCTGGCTTGGTTTACTTTCCAGAAAACCTGTGCCTAATTCCCAAGTTGGAATAACTACCATTTGCTTATCATTCTGTCAAGACAGAATGGTGCTCCAGGAAGCACTCAGCTAGCTCCATTTACAATCCAGTCTTGTCAGGGCTCTTCCCTAAGACAATCACCACACAATAGAAATCCCCTATCCTCCTTAACAGATAATGTAAAACTCAGAATCAAGGTTTCCTACAATTGACAACTTTTATTGCATCATCAGAGAAATTCCTTTATGCTAGACCCTAACTTAAGGCTCTGTGATGTCTACCTGCCTCTGCTTACATGCTATCAGCGAATGTCAGCCTACAATAACAGGCAAGTCATATTTTAATATTACAAGAATGATTTTGATTTCATGGATTCCCTAGAAGGGTTTGAGCTATCCCCAGGGATGGTACATACTTGAAGAGCCATGCTTCAGAGTTTATTTTATTTAATCCCAAATATTTTGTGAAATATGTACAGTAAGTATCATGCTCATTTTATAGAAAACAACTCAGAATATTATTTATTCAAGATGACACAAGCTAGAAAATGACACAGAAGAAATTTAATTTAGATGTTTTGTTCAGCCTGTATTATTTCCAATATATTACACTGCACAGAAAACTAAAGTAGATTTATGACAGCATTTAAAAATAAAACTGCCACATTTGCGGGACAACAAGTAGAAATTGTTAGTACATAAAACCCCTACTTCTAAACACTCGACTACTGAGAACCCTCAATTTTCTGAGGAATTCTTCAATCCTACCTACTCCTGGGTTCCACCCTCCTTAAAAATTTTAAACACATTAATTAGAACAAAAGTAAAAACTCAGAAAACATCAGATTTTTATTCTTTCTTCCTGTGTATGTTCAAAATGTAATCCTTTTTAAAGGATTACTCGATCTCGCAGCCAAAATTAGAAGCACTGTCATTTCACAGTAGTAAAACTAAAAATAAGTATAGGAATATTCTTCTAATATTTTTCTTTAAAGAAGTGGAACATTGGGGCCAGGGAGATGGCTTAGTGGAATAAGCGCTTCCCTGGCAAGCGCCAAGGGCTTGAGTTCAATCCCTGGTTCCGCCAAAAAAAAAAAAAAAAGTGAAAGTAAAGAAGCAGAACATTAGTTAAGATTAAGTAGCATCTCAATACGGAAAAAATAAAACTGAAGTTTTCTAGCTGGTTGAGGCATACTTTGTCAGTGTTGTTATTAGTAACCATTCATTAAGTACTTGCTATATGTTTGAACATGTAAGCACTTTACATAAATTTTCCATCTCATTTAATCATGCATTTGGAAGGTGCCATCTTATTAGCATTATCACCATTTTACAGATGAGGAAACTGAGGATCAGAGAATTAATTAGGTTTGCCACTAATGCAACTAAGCAGCAGTTGAGTGAAGTTTAAACCCAAGTGTGTCTAAGCTTGATAGGCTGTGCCTGTGAAGTTTTTAATTCCTGCTTCTGTGGGGGAGGGGGTCCAAGGCCAGCAGTCTGGAGATGCACCTGCAACAAGATTTCCAGCACCCCTCAGGGAGCAGGCCTCGCATTGAGACCTAGCTGGAAGAGCGGTGGTCAGTGATCACATTAAATGAATACGCTGTTCACAGTAATCTGCAGAGTTCACATGAACTTTCACAAAATTATATATCTCTTTACCTTATCAACTTGCTATTCAATCAATTCTCAACAACTTCTCCAGTACAACTAGGTTACTTAGTTTCTTTTAATTTATCAGTTATTCTTCCTTTACCATTTAGCCTGTACCTTTCCTTCCTTTTTTTTTTGTGCAGGGTCTACAGGGTCTCACTATGCAGACTGGACTCATAGTGATCCTCCTGTTTTCAGCCTTCCAAGCACTGGGATTACCGGTGTGCACCACCACACCCAGTCTCATCCTGTCTCAGTGTGTTCCGGGAGCAGGGCCGGCATGGCTTGTGGTGCTGGAGATTGAACCCCACCCCCTGCGCTCTGCCTAAGCAGGCACTTCAGCGCCCTGAGCTATCTGGCTGGCCTTTCTTTTCTGAGAATCTTTTCCATATTTCTATGGAATTTTTCCCCAAGACACAAGGGAATTCCACTAACATAGGTGGTGTCCCTACTCATTCTAAGTCCCCCGGCTCTTTCCTAATGTTCCTGTTTAATACTATTTAACTTTTCTTAAAATTTATTATCTTCTCAACTAATCTATAGGCTTAATTTTTTGTCCCCTTTATGTTTATTCCCCACTTCTATCACAATGCTATAAATTTATTAGAAGCTGACAAATGTTTTCGAATTAATATAGACTAGTCATAATGATGTTTTTGATAATGGTTTATTAAAAAACCATCTCTCTGAAAAATTTATAATAGATAAAAATGTTATGAGAGAGTCAGAATGGTGCATCCAGTAATAAATCACCTCCGGACGACTAGAGAAAAACAATTACTATTACTAAGGGTGAATTTTGAGTCCTGCTTCCAAGAGATTGGCAGAGCCTAAGTACCAAGCTGGTGAGGCCCTAAGTGGGCTGTGACATGGTAGGTTATAAAACACTGATCTGGAGGATTAGTTCTTCTGGAGGACTGAGTGGCCCAACTGGGAGAAAGCTCGGACTTCTACAAAGGTGAGGAGGAGGAAAAGGAGGCAAACGCCAGCACCCCCCACCCCTCGTAGCTAATGTGCACCGTATTACTCTGCATGAGACACTTTCTCATCACCTGATATAGATTAATTCATTGAATACCCATGAATTCAGGGGTGGGAACCACAATTAGCTACATTTTATAGAAGAAACTGTTAAGTCACAGAAAACTTTATTTACTCAAGTTTATTTAGAGACGTAGTAACTAATAAGAGAGCGAGAATGGAATAAGCTCACTTAAACCCGCCTAACACTATATTACCTAATGTATATGTATAGAATTTTGAACAGCTATCATTTGGAGGAAGACAAAGAATTATTAATATCTTATCTAGGCACACGTCAGTGCGCTATCTATTTAACTCTGAACTTACTGTCTTTTTAAAGACAATTATAAATCCTTGAACTAACATGTTTTCAAGTATTATAATCACTTAAGCTTTGTGAAGACTCCCACTGACCAATGGCAGATGATTATAAATAGGAACCGTACTGTGCAGAACCACAGTCTGTGCTTGCTTGCGTAATTGGTCTCAGCATCCCTGCTCAGGTCAAAGCCTCGACGCCACAGCTCAACTCTCCTCGAATATGGGGCAATTACATCTCACACTGCTATCTCTTCAAATATCCAGATTCCTCAACTTTTTGTGGTATGAAAATGATAAAGGGGAGGAGATTATAAGAGCTGTGTGCTTTATAAGATTCTATCCTTTCTGTTCCAAGGAGGTTATCCCATCATTTTTTAAATCAATGAAAGATGTTGCAATTATAGGAGCAGATAGCTAGAATCATTTTTTTCTCATGCCTGCTTCTTAGGAGTTGCTGCCATGTTTTGCCTCTCAATTAAGTTGAATTTAATGCAGAATTTAGTTTTCACTTCTAACCTATTCCCAATTAATTCAATAGTTAATGGCCATACAAGCACTGATTTTATATCAAAGTATAGAAATAAAAACAGAGGATTGGTTACATCCAAATTTTAATCATCAGTTGGGCATCTTTTGTAATTCACTACCAGTTAAGGGAATAAATTTCCTTTCAGTCTATCACAAAGAATGTGTGTATCAAAGGTTTTCTCAGCTCAGATATCAACTCTGTTCAACCCACACCCTCTCAAACCCAACTGGATTCACAATATTTTTTATTAAAAAAGTGTAGAAAAAAAAAGCATCAGTGCCTCTAAGTATGCTAACTCATACCCATGTTTTCAATATGATCACTAAAGTTCCTCAGCTCTGATTTAAAATCAATCTGTTCATCGGGTCTGCTTTACCATCCCAGAGCAGGACATCCAAGATCCTGAATGGGGCTGTGCGTTCACATGGCCCAGCAGCCAGAAGGGACTGTTCCACTGGGCATCCTGACTCCTGGCTGGCTTCATCTCAAGTCCAGTTAGGCCTTTCTGCCAAGACTGAAAAATTCTTTTGAACCTAATAACCATGTAAGATTCAAATCCCTTCACAAAATAATTATTAAATAAAAATAAAGTAATGTGTAAGATTATAGCTGTATTTTTTGCTTTTATGGCATCTAGGTCACCTCTGTAGTTACCTTTACTGTGTCTGTGGTCACAAAGAAAGCCCATGTTTCTGTGAGGAGATAAAAAAAAAAATTTAATGATGATCTTTTCTCTGATGCATCTTTCTAGGAATACCATGAAAAATAGACTTCGCTAGGTGTGGTCAGACATGCCTGCAATCCCAGCACCTGGGGAGGATGAGGCAAGAGATCAAAAAGCCTGGGCAACTCAGTGACTTGGTGAGACCTTGTCTCAAAACAAAGAGTGATGGTATCCCCAGGGGGTGAAGGTCCTGGTTCAATGTCCCGCAACATGCTAAAACTTGCAGCACTAAAGAAAGTTTGTAATGATAAAACTTACGCAGTTGCTCTAATGTATATAGAGTTTTGAGATGGGGTTGAAGAAAGAAAAAAAATTAAGATTGTAATACATGTGGTATAAAGAAATCTGTTGAAAATCAAATCTCCCACAGTCTGAAAACAGTCAATGAGCAACATACACTTTCAGTACATGTGAGGAGACAATATTGGTATGAAGTCCATAAATGTATTTCAAAAATAGCCGGGCGTGGTGGCGCATGCCTGTAATCCCAGCACTAGGGAGGCTGAGGCAGGAGGATTGTTGTGAGTTCGAGACCAGCCTGAGCTACAAAGTGAGCTTAAGGCCAGCCTGAACTGCACAGTGAGACCCTGTCTCAAAAAAGACAAAAAAAAAAAAAAAAAAAAATGTATTTCAAAAATAATACTAAAATAAACTCTTATGCTTGCTTAAAGACTGGTGACATATCATAGTTCCAAACAATTAAATTTTTTGTAGTTCAAATTTAAAAAACAGACATGTTCAACTATCAGTCCTCAGACTGATGAAGAGATTGGCCTATTCTGAGCAATGTTTTTAGCTTTATGCCTGCTCTAGGCCTTGGATGTGTGGCAAAGTGCCAGCCTAACATGTGTGAAACCCAGGATTTCAACCCCAACACCACAAAAAAAGAGAAAAAAATTTTATGGCTTTGTAAGTCAGAGATACAATCATGTTTTTCATTCAACAAACTACGTATTTTTCTATGGTGAGGACTACATATATTTAAGTGAGTAGATTTACATTTTGATCAAATTAAAATGGCATCCTACTGAGCCACAACAAAGCAAAAATAAATCTTAGTAAATGATCAGTAATGACAACTAACTAGCTTTAATTAATAAGATTTGAAAGCCTTAAAGAGGATATTTACCCCACCTGCAGAAAATTTAGAGCTAAGTGGAATATAAAATAAACTGCAAGATAACCTCTTACATAAACACTGCTCTCCACTGGGGAATGTGGGAATTGGAAAACTCTTTGTTTTGCAATTTTCAGTTTGCATAAGATAACAAAGTTTACAAAGAAGTGCTGTGTTTTCACTTAGGGATAAAACATTAATGCAACTGTTGACCTAGAAATAACAAAAAAAATTAAATTTGTCACATGAAGCTTTAAGGGAAACAAGGAATGTAAGGAGACCACAGTATTGGCTAATGGTAGATTGGGGTGACCGTACCTACCAGCATATAGCAGAAAATACTATAAAATTGTTTTGTTCCACTGCCTTTGACTATTTTTGAACAGCAAATAAGAGCAAATCTTCTCCTTTACATTCTAGTGTACAAGTCTAACACATACTGAAATGACTGTCAACACTTATATACATAACTTCCATTTCATAGCATCACAAAATTAAAAAAATTATCAATACAAACTTTAGCAAATTGGGTTCACATTATTACACAAACTGGATCAGACTGCAATTCACTTTTTGCTTGTCAATATAAATGCTTTAACGCCTAGTCAAAAGTTCATGAATTTGTAAAAACTGCATACAAAATATACAAGATCTCTAATTATACCCAATAATAAACCAAAAGTAAACTATGCCAGACATCTGTCATCACTGTTGCTGATAAGTCACAGCTGAAGAGGCCTGAACTCACCCTAACAGTCATGACCACATTAAAATACCTGTATTTGCAAAGCCTTGACATGAGACTGTAACAAGAGATCAACTTTTCTTCAGAACAATCAGATTAAAGTAATCATAGAGAACCTAGAAACTGAATTCAGAGTTGACAAGCTCTGGAGTTCACATGTGCGCTGGCCTCAATTGGTTTTAATGCTCGATTAAGTATCATACTTCTAAGAGCAACTAGAAAAAGCAAAAATGCCCTGTGTTCCTGAAGAAGATGGCAGGAAGATAAGGAGATTCTAGGTAGAGAAACCAAGGGAATGGAAAGAAGATAAGCTCCTTACCATTCCCTAAGTCTCCAAGGCCAACAGCTGATGTGTATACTCAAGTCATGAGGCCTCTGGGGCAGAAACTGCCCTAGGCCTCATCTTGACAAACCAAGAATCAATCCCTTCCCTAACTCCATCTATCAAAATTCTGTGCATCAATATCCAATTTTTTCATCTTCTGCATACAGCCTTTCCTGATTTCCCTCAGCCAAAATTTATCTCTCCCATAGCACTTTGTCCCTTCCCTACAACGACTCACACTGCATACCTAAGCAGAGTTTCATCTCTCAATTCTCATGTTAGATTATAAACCTGGAACAGGGAAATGTTCGTCCTTGGATGACCTACTATGCCTAGAGTGGTACATGCTCAAATAAAAGTTTGAATATACTCTATAGTGAAATATATATTTCAACAAAAGGTTATTGTTTTACAAAATACAAAACTATATAGATTTGGACTTTTCTGAAATTCAAGAGGAACACAACAACTCCACTTTGAAGACTTTAAGGCAGCATTCACAAAGACATATAAAAGTTTATGGGCATGGATGTGTATATATAACAGTTTTTTTGTTTTTGGTATTGGGATTGAACTTGAGATCTTGCATTTGCCAGGTAGGCCCTCATGCTGCTGAGCTATATCCCCAGCCCTGTATACAATTATTCTTAATTGTAATTATCATGATAATAGCGAAAATAGTAATTTTGGAGTGTGTCCTTATTTTAAGTAAAGTGCCGTGGAAGCACTTTACCTACATTATCTCACTTGATTCTCACAACTCTACAAGACAGGTATTGTCTAAATTCAGAAAAGGTAACTGTCCAAGGTCAAATAGCTAGTAAAGGTGGAATCAGAATTTCAGCCCTAGAGTTCTGACCCGAAGGCCTATACTCTTACACAGTTGAGTTTGTCAAGTCCCAGAAGATTTATGCTAAGTACCTTCTATATTCATGCTTAATTACCTTCACAGAAGCCCTGGGAGGTGAGCCACTGTTCTCATTTTATAAATAAGAAAATAGGGATGGAAAAGATGGGAGAGGGTAAGGAAATACAAGAGAACTGAGAAGTGTTCTGCCCATGCACTGACAACTCCCCATAATATGTGTGATCAACATGTGCTACAAAAATCTACTTAGACAAACTAAAATTTAAAAATGCTATAAAAAATAAAGACTGCTGCCTGCCTGCCATCCCAAGCACATAGGCCGTTCTTCTCTCTGTCCTTGCTGACAATGGACTGAGACGTCTGCAAACGGTGAGCTAAAATAAACCTCTCCTCTAAAAGCATTAAAAAAAATTGAATGCACATTGGAAAAACTACTGGGCTGTAGATCAGTCATTAAAAAAAAATTATCAAAGTTCTCACAGATAAGAAATGATGGAGTTTGCATTTAAATCTAGGCAGTCTGACTAATTTATATACTTCTTCTATTTATAAGAGCAAATGAGTAGAAATGACCTAAATATTCAGGGACTGGTTTAAATACATTTATGAATGTATGAACCATGCAGCAAAATGTAAAGGGCAAAAACATGGGGACTGCCAGTGTCTCTATTCCTCCAAATTATTCTGCAGATTAAGTACACTGTTTACCTTTTATTGCTATGTAAAGTTCGAGTCTGTATCATATTCTAGAAAAGATAGTACAGAATACCAGAAAAACCCAGCAGGAGGTAAGAACACAAGTCCCATCTCAGACCCAACCCTACCTACCATTTATTACTTCTGAGATGTTGGGTGAAAAATACCTCTGAATTTTTTTGACAGGAGAAAAGACTGAGTTTTTTCTTAGAGACAGTATTCTATATAATCTCAAAATGGCAGAGGCTATCTTTTGCCAGAATGCAAACTAAAGTTTGGCAATAAAGCAATTAGTGCTTAGGAATTTAAAATAAAAGGGACAAAGTTTTTATGAAATGTAAAAGTTATCCAAAGAGGTCACTGAGCATTCCCAGGTTTCCAAATAGCTACTGTGCCAAAATCACTTGTGAGACTATACACTTTCCACCAGGTAGGCGCTGGCATGGCCACACGAACTCAAGTTGATCTCTATCAATTTGTAGGAAGCTTTTTTCTGGCTCTCCACCTCCAAGCAAACGGCAAGAGTAAAATTAACTATTAGTTTTAGGCAAATAACCTCCAGTCCAAATCGCTGGCACAAACCTCAATCTCCAATACCTGTTTGCTGGGTACTTCTCCATTATCATTTTGCTCAACAGGTCAGCCAGGCTTAAATTCCAATCATCACTGTTATTTCAACATCCTGATTTGCCATATTTAGTCTGTATGCCTAATGCCTCATACATTGTAGATTATGTGCACCAGGAGTAACATATGTACCACAAAGGTGCCACCATCTCCCATCTTTTACCAATGACAGACATACCCTTTGGCCTCAGCCACTGCTACAAATGAAATTTACAACTCTTCCTGTCATAGAACTTCAGGCAGCCACAAGAACTGACTGCAGCTGGGATGTGAGTAGAGACCCACCACTTGTCCACGGTCTGTGTACTTCTCCCCAATCATTCCTGCCACTCTCAATAAAAATCTACTTAGCATACTGCACTTAGATCCTACAAAAGCCCTCTAACCACACTCTCGGATTCACTTCTCCGCCAGTCCATCCCACATACTGTGTGCATCCTATTCAGTCATCATCCATGGTTTCCATCATTCCCCTTTGTCTTCTGAGAAAGATACTCTTATCACTTGTTCCAAATCTTCCTTTCTGGGCTCATCTCACAATTCTCCATATGAGAGGTATTCACATTTTTTTTTTTTTTTTTTTTTTTGCTTTAGAATTTATTTTAAAACATTTTAGGCAAAATCCCAAAAAATGAAGTTGCCAAACCCAGCACTGTGTGGGTTGACTCAGGCATAGGCAGTCGTAGAACTGGAGGCCCCCTGTCTCCGCAGCAGGGGCTGAGGCTCTTCTGCAGAGATCCCAAGCAGGCCAGCTACCACACTGACCAAGAACATGAGATACTGAGCTAGACTCTTATCCCACACTGCTGTATAAGCTCTTCTGAGATTACAAAATAAACCAAAGGCAGAACTCATCAAAAGAGCCCAAACACTTAAACCAAATTCCAGCAATACACATAGGCGTACCCCTCCTCATACATAAATTTAACATGATTTTCTGCTGCTCTGAAAATGTCAGCATTCAGCAAGGGACAGGACAAGGTTAAGAGAATCTGACAGAAAGAATTGGATGGGGTTGAAAGCTGAAGTCCTGCAAGTTTATCTACACAAGCAGCACAAGTTCTCCTGGCATATTCCCAGCTCTGCCCAATGCCCTCCAGCTGCATAATAGCAATAATTTTTTTAAGCACCCTCATTCTGTCCTACTACATCTCATAATGTGCAAAGCCCAGCTGGATGGTGTGTACAACTGTGTCAAGCTGTCTGGAATCTTCAGCTTTACTTCCACTCCTCACAACTGAGCTGGCAAGCACTTCAGATGCCCATGTTTACATCCTGCTTATTTTATTATTCATTTCCAGAAGCGCTTTGGGTTAACAAGGGCCAGTGGCATGGGGTGCCACTTGTCAGCCTACACTTTGGTGCTCTAGACCCTCCCACAAATTCTTCTGTTTCACTTCCTAGATATTCAAACGTTTCTTAATTCAGATTGTTTTTGTGTTTCAATTTAAATTTGAGAGAAAATGGACATATCTGTGTCTCTGAAAACATGATAAACAGGAATGACTTTTCATTCATTAGTTTTTCAGAGTGTTCTTTCTTTTTATCTTGCATGATGTGTACCAATTGTGTGCATTACCTTGATCTTAACTAGACAAACTATCAGGGTCCCTTCTACTTAGGTGAATCCCACTGCCTTAAAAGATCTTCTCTCCAGAGATCACCAATTTGTAGGGTAGACAAGGAACACAGTAGATACAACCATCTCTCACGTATCCCCTTGGGGCTCAGCATTGTACCCCACAGTCTCTAGTTCCCATCCAAGTACTAAAGTAGGCCCAATCCTGCTTAGCTTCCAAGATCAGAATGAAATCAGGCGATATTCAGGGTGGTATAGCCATAAACAGTGGTATGGTCATAGAGTCTAGTTCCAAACTACCTTGCCACCCACCATATGGTTTGGCTTATATTTAAAACATACATGCTTGCTTAGGGACTGCAAGCAAATGTCAACATGAGAATAAGCAAAACAGAGTTAGCTTAACCTACCAAGGAAGAATTCTATAATACATTGCTTCAGGATTCCACTGTTGAAGGACATTTCACGAAGTTTTTGTCTGCAGCTAATGGAAAGCTGACCAGCATTCTTCTGAGGTCTCAGTGTTTCCTGGGCTTGCTGGGATGAGTGGGGGCTCTCAGGGACAGAGGTGTGGGTTGGGCCAAACAGACATTAGCTGTCGCCTACCCACAGAAGATTCGGCTTGTTTGTACCTAAACACTTTCAGTTTAGAATGGCCCCATCCCTAGCCATCACTGTTGGTAAGTGCCTTAAGTACTCTCTTCTACTGGACCAGGTAACTAAATCACTCTTAAAAAAAGAATATAAAATGTTGTCCAGCCTGTCAGGAAAAATAAAACTCTACTCATTCACTTCAAAAGTCAAAGACATAGAACAGAACTAAGTGCAGGGCACTAAATAAAATGAGTATAGGAACACACATTCTTAATGGATACGAAAAAGCTAAGGGTGGAGGTACAACTGAATAAAACAGTCCTCACTAGCAACACAACTACACGGGAGAGGCAGCCATAGAGTCTGCACTTCTTTTGCATTCTCAAGTCAAGAATCAAAGCTGCAGCACAATGACAGTCGGGCTTCCAAGGCCCTCCAGGGCTGCAGTGTGAGCCTCCACACCCACCTTCTTCGTGGCATACGGCTTACTCCCCTCCCTCACCGTTATACTCACCCATTCAATAACTTGATGAGGCTGACATAAAACTGAGAACAGGTGCGTGCAATATGTTGTTTTCATCTCCCCACTCGGAGTTATTAGCACCTCCCATCACTCAGTTTGGCAGGTCCATTTTAATATTAGCATCACACACAAGCTGCATCCTTGAGAAAGGAGGCCATCGCAGACTTTTCTGGTGAACTATTCCTAGATAACAGAACATTTATTTCATGTCATTATAAAATTAAATTTTACCTTGGGGTCTTTCAAAGGCTAATAGTTCAAATTCCCTTTTACACATGCAAGAAGATATGATTCTCCTTACAGGAAAATATGAAGGCACACGTTAACCACTGTGACATTTCTGCTAGGACGCTTCATACAATGGACTGCTTTCCAAAAGCACTAAAAACACGTACATTTATACACTTTTAAAAAGCACGCCATACTACTCAGGAAAGGAAGTTTTAATGTCCTCACTATATTTCCATGCCACAATCATTTCACATCTCAACTATGGCCATTCAAAATAGGTTTCAAAACCATTTGCAATATTAATCATATATTAACGCCTCTCCTTTTCCCGACAGTGTCTGCTACACAACTGCAATCAGTTTAAAGAGAAAGAAAAACACTTGACAAAGCGGTGCATGAAAAATATGGTAGATATAATGTTCTGGTGTCTTTTGTGCGATTTTATGTATTTTGAGGGAGTTCTTTGGGACTGTGTTCAGAAGGCTAGAACACTCGTTTCTGAAAGTTAATTACATATTATTAGCTTCCAAGTATCACGGGGAATCAGCTGGAGCACTTGGGTTGTGCTTAAGTATTGAAAAGACAAACCCCACCAGGGCTGATTTGCTAAAGATAAGGTAGGTATCTGTTAAAGCCACACATATCTCCAGTATTTCTAGATAAACTAACCACCAGATAGAGTTAATATGAGCAAAAGGATTACTATTAAAAGTTTTCTAAGTTTGCTAATAAAGACGGTAAATTACTGGGCTGAAATCTGTCATTTGTTAATCAAATTTAATAGTAATTTCTTTCCGCAGACACATGCAAAAGACAAATTATCAATTTCTGTAAATCATAATTAGTTCAGAGGCACATTCCAATTCTCCTAAAGATTAGCTCGGCATAGTTTAAATGAAAGGCACTCAGTTGCCATACAAATTGTAGAAAATCTTAGCCTTAAACTGAGGTACTTGAAATCTTGGCTTATGACCACTTGAAGGTTTGCGATAATAATTCAAAATGCTTTTACTTTGTTATATTCACCGATGCCAATTTTCACTAAGTGCACAGGCAAGAGACTGTGCAGCGGCGCATCGAACGAAGTTCTTGTCTGCCGTGTTTTCCCCCATGTACGCAGCTTTACTGCCACTGAGATGCGAGGCCCTTTCCAATCTTTAATTTTCTTCAAGAGTGGATAAGTGCCGTGAGCAAAACTGCTCACCACTGCTCTTGAGGTGCTTATTTAAAAAGAAATAAAACATGATTAATTTCAAGTGCTTTACAATTAAAAATATATGACAGGAGGGTCATCTGGGCAATTTAACTACACTGGATAGGGTCACAGGCCTGTGAAGTTTGAGAAACCCTGAGCAAGACTCAGTGCATGTATTTATTGTCACTGGTAGCATATTAGATTATTAAAAGGGACATGCTAATGTGACATTTTACTATTACAAAGGAAACTCAGTACTAAATTTAGAGCATAAATCAGGCAGATATGCTTCCAGACATGCAATCAACTCTGTCTTCCACTCATCTTCCTTTACGCATCAAGGGGTTATATTCAATTTCATTTTGTATTTGTACAAAAATTTAAAGGGTCCCAATAAAATAGATTCAATTTAATGTAGATACAGCAAGCCAATTAGAGCATCAGAAAAATAAGCTGTACTTTAAAAACCAAGACCAAAGTATGAACTTACTGATTTCTGAATATTTATCCAGGTTACATTTCTTAGTTATGACTATTTTTCAAGAAAGCCCTCTAAGCCGGGCGTGGTGGCGCATTCCTGTAATCCCAGCACTCGGGAGATTGTTGTGAGTTCGAGACCAGCCTGAGCTACAAAGTGAGCTTAAGGCCAGCCTGAATTGCATAGTGAGACCCTGTCTCAAAAAGACAAAAAAAAAAAAAAAAAAAAGAAAGCCCTCTAATTTATCTTTTTTTTTTTTTGGCGGAACCAGGGATTGAACTCAGACCCTTACACTTGGCGAGGGAAGTGCTTATTTTACTGAGCCAACTCCCCAGCAGCCCTCTACTTTAATATATGAAAGGATTCATATCCCATAAAATATCTCAGATTCCCTGTGAAAAATAGTATGATAACTCAACAGATTTTGTTCCCAA
This sequence comes from Ctenomys sociabilis, assembly GCA_004027165.1. Taxonomy (NCBI): domain Eukaryota; kingdom Metazoa; phylum Chordata; class Mammalia; order Rodentia; family Ctenomyidae; genus Ctenomys; species Ctenomys sociabilis. The sequence goes on from PVKA01003388.1 coordinate 61,952, forward strand.
AACAATGGCTTGTTCAGGGGTATAAATGCTAGATGACATAAAGTAAATCACTATCACAAAATAATAATTATCATTGTAAAAGAAACAAAACAAATAAATACAGAAAACACCTCCAATGCCTCATGTATAATTTCTGCATAGGGCCTTATTGCAAGTTTGGAAGTCACCAAATGAAATTAATACTTTCATTCCAAAGTCAGAGTCTGTTAGTATATTTGCCTAAAAGGAAAGTTAAGGGAAGCTATTTCCTATTTCAACATCCAAAATAGCAAAACTTTGTCTCTTTGTTTTGTTTTTGTTTTGTTTTGTTTTTTTAGCGGAACCTGGGATTGAACTCAGGCTCTTGCGCTTGCCAGTAAAGCGCTTGACCCACTGAGCCTTCTCCTCAGCCCCTTTGATGTTTAACAAGAAAGCTGTTCATGAGTCTGACCACTTGAACCACAGAGGACTAAAGCTCAGTTCCACAACAGTCTTCTTCTGCTCCTGACTTCATTGTTCTCAGTCCCCCATCAGCTGATAGATGAATGACTCACACTTTGTCCAGTGGGGCAGGCCACTCATTTAACAAGGCAAAGTCATGGGCTCGACACCATGTGAGCCAGTTAGTTCAATCTGCAGCACAGCCTCACCATCCCTAACATTAGCCATGCCATGGCACACACGTGCTTGGTCAAAGGGCAACTCAGGAAGTTCATTACAGTGGCTTAGCAGATACTTCCCAAGAGAGAAGAAAGAGAAAAGTAGTCAGGGGAAAGAAAAAGACAGGGAGTGGGGAAAAGGCATATAGCAATCCTACAAGTATTCTGCCTTTCTGCCTGAGAGGCTATGAATATAACTTTGTATTTTTAAAAAGAACAACATGTTCAGGTCATATGTATTTAAACATCAAATAGGAATACACAGTGATTAAGAAAATGGGTAACTAGCTAATTTATTCCAAGTCTGTCCTATGCTAACTTTCAAAAAAATTAACTGAATCTATATAAAATAAACAATGCATATGAATTTAACACTATATTTCATGCCTTAGAAGAACTCAGTGCATTAGCAATTAGCATTTTCTTTGTTTTGAATTCATTGAATTTATATCATCCTTCAACACTGTTTAGCTAAAGCAAACAAAAACAAGAAAATCACATCATTCTTTCTAAGCCATATAAAAGTGATCTGGAAAGTCACGTTTAAAATCGCTATCATGGATTAGCTTAAGGCAATTATTTCACTCGCCGCATTCTTTTACAAGAAAAAAAAAAATCAAGCTTCTTGCCTAACAAGAAAAATGAAATCCCATTAGTTGTGTCTCCAGTGTATATTAACATTCCTTTTGTTTAGAAAGGTTAATATCCCCCAAATAAAGGCTCATACAGTGCCTGTTAAAATAATTACATCATGACATTTTAGAAAGGTTGGCAGATAGATGTGGTTGCAAGCAAAGAAACAACAAAAGTAAAAGCAAGTACTTTTTAAATTATCCATGACTTCACAAAATGGAAAGCGCTGGAAATTTCACCATGTTTGCAATTTCTTTCCGGCTTGTCCAGTCTCTAGTATTAGAAGTTTCTCCTACTCTTTCTATATCTTTCTGTCATAGAAACTTAGAAAGATGTACTTTCATGCTGCAAATCAGATGATCTACTCTCCGAAAAGGAAACTACAAATCTGACAACAAAAGAATTTCACAACAGATTGGTGGCTGATAGCATGATGTACCAACATTAAACCCAAGTATTTCATGGCCACTTGGAGCCCCACAGTGCAGTATTTGGTGTCATTTTTAAAAATGGGTTTTCTATCCTAGGCCAGCTCATGTAAGGGCCCAGGATCGGTGAGAAGGAAACCACAGAAAAATTGAAGTCTTCAGCTTCCTCCATATAAGAAAATGCTTTCCAGTCTATGCAAACGAACCACTGAACTCTGACCCTAATGCTTAAGGCAGAAAGAAGCAATTCTCCACATAAGTAAAACAAATTATCTTTCCAACCTGTAGATATAGCAAATATTTTTAATCAAAAATAGGCACAGTAATAATATAAAACTGAACTGGCTCTCTTTCTAGTCCCTGAAGTACCTCTGGAGCTCTAGAAAGGGGTGTGCTGCTCTTCCACTGCTCCCATCAAAATAGTAAATGAACCAGGCAAAAGACAAAGATGAGAGACAATAGCTTCCTCTGCCACTTAAACTACAGAAAGCTTTCTCAGTTAATGACAGCTCAACCTCTGGACAGCAGGTCAAGGAATCTAATTGAACAAGTACTTTAAGAGGCTTATTAATATTCCCAAAAGTCAGAGAACGCTTTACATCAGCAATTCCCAATAACACCAATAACAAATTGTGCATATGTAGTGCATATGTAGTGATGAAAAGGCCACTGCTTAAGAGTCTAAGACAGAATCTAATAAAAACAAATTAAGAGCTCTAAGGAACCATAACACAATGTCCCAAACAGTAGAAATCTACAAAAGGAAATTCAGTTGCAACAGCTCACCTGACAGCCTCACACCAAAACCATGGAGGAGAGCCTGTCCTAGAGCTTTATGTAAAAGCAGACGAGGGGTCCGTTCTGCAGAGAACTTTTCAGCACCCAGCACTGCTCTCAAGTCTTCAGCTCATATAAATACAGTGCCTTGTGCTTAAAAAGCAATCCCCATACATTTTTGGATGAATGAACAAATGAACGATTTATATGGCACAGTCTTCTAAAACAATCCCTAAAATATCTAAACTGATGTTTTTATTTAACTGTCACAGGCTATAAGGCGTGCTCACGAAAACAAGAGAAAATATTTTCTTTTCCTAGAAGCCACTTAGGGCTCAACTTCAGGAAAAGCATTTTTTTTTTCTTTTCCATATTCAAAGAATAGGTGAATTCAAAGAGAAGAACACTACCATGACGGTGGTGACTCTGGCACCCTCATCCAGCGTTTGTTCAATGCCTGGCCCCACTGGGGATTATTTTACACTATTTAGCTTAATTCTCACAACTGCCATGAGAAATAGCTATCAATACTAGCCCTGTCTTACAACTGAGACAACAAACAAGCTTTATTCACCTATAAGGATGGCCAAAGCCAGTCTCTAAGCAAGGCTATGAAAATCCAGTCTGTTATTAATATGTATTGCATGTATAGAAAAACAGCACAGTTCAGCAGAACTGTAATGGCAGGGAAGTTCTGTATCTGCCCTGGCCAATGCAAAGACCTCCAACTGCATGTGGCTGAGTGTTAGGAATTTGCTAGTACAACTACAGAAATGAAGTTTTAATTTTACTTAAATTTAAATAGCCATATGCTGCTACTTTAACAGAAGTTTAATTCTATAACATGAACAGTTTGTTCAGTTAGAAGGCAAGATTTTTTTATGTATGTCATCCTTTTTTGGAATCCACTCAGCAACTTTTACTAGAGAGCTCACACACAAAGTTCAATGACTACTTAATGGGCCACTTCAGAGCGTGTCGCTGGAGAATACAATCCCAACCCCACCACCAAAATGCAGTAGCAAAAGCGTGACTTGCTGAAGTGCTAAAACCATCCTAGCATACATATACTTTCATAACCTGCAAACCTATTTTGTCAGGAAATATTTCCTGATGGTAGCAAACATGATGGTGTGGAGTGGTGGCAGCAGATAGTCTGACAATCTTTAGAGAAACTTTCACATTAATTTATTCAATAAACACTACTGGGTATCTACTATGAATTATGGTGAGGATAAAAAGATCCACACATACATACTCAGACACCACACACAGCAATTTTTGTTCAATACTTAGTGCGCAGTATGTACCCAAGGGCACTGGAAAGACGCACCAAAGGACAAATTGTAGGATCTTATTCTCAAGCAATTTAAAATCCAAGAAAGCAGGCAGGACAAAGTTTTCATCTTCTCTCGTAAGTGCCGTTCTTTAGCACTTTAATATTTTATCAGCAGCTCTCATTCAAAACAACCAGAAATTAACACTCCACCTCAAGTCACATTGATCTTGTGTCCTACGTATTTCTCAACCACATGATACCCTAGGTGCTTACTATCACTATCCACATTTCCTCCTCATTTGAATGTAACAGTCTCTGTCCTGTGTTTTCTGCCTCCAAAGTTATTTTCTTTAAATCTATTTTCTAACACCCCCAGAATGATATTAATAATAGGTAAGCCTGGCGTAGACACACTCAGTATTAATGTCCTTCAGTGGACATTGCTAACATAAAATCTAAGCTCTGTGGTACAGTACAGCAATGCCAAGACAATGTAGCTAGTGACAATCTTTCCTAATTTCCAACTCGCTAAACTCTGTTCTGTACTTTTTTGAAAGTAGAAACCCCTTTGTTTAATAACTTACTTCTATGTTTGTAGTCCTCAACCTTCTCAAGGACTTCTCCAGCACTGACTAATTATAGTATGTCACAGGCAGTAGTCACTGAATGAATGTGCTTACTGTGCCAAGTAAAATATAAGAGAAATGTTAACAAAATGTGTGTATGTTATATTTGCCAACGTGGATACAAATAATACGAACTGCTTTGGAATGACCAGAAAAAAGGGTAAAGGGTGAATTAGGAAGGCATTTTCTCAAGGACATAATGATAGCTCAAGTTGGAAAAAAAATTGGCTAATAATGAGGAAGCTGAGCTAGAAAAAGTAAATTTTAAATAAATATTACATTGAAACTACTGTCAGTGATTGTGTAACTGGCATACTGGAAATGCAACTTTTATCAAGTTTCTTCTTCTCCATTCTGTGGCTCCCTATACTTCCTAGCTCCTTGGTAGGAAAGAATAGTTTTTTAAACTCCAGTCAGTCCATGGCAGTGAGGGTCACAGCAGCGAGATCACCATTTGCATTCAGCTTCAGTGCTATGTACCTTTTGTCTTCTTAGAACTTGCTTGTTGGCTCGCTGCACTATGCAGCCAACTCAAGGCCTCACCTGGAGGCAGACCGGCTGCTCACCCATGCCGGCTGCTGCCTCTCTGCTTCTGTCTTCCAGCTCCACTCTCAAGCATGGTTGATGAACATGAAGTAAGACTCCAAGACTTTTGGAACACAGGGAGAGAAGCTGAAGGCATTCATTTGTTCAAGTGTAACCCACACTCAAATCCAGCTTTGCACAGAGCTCGCAGCCTTGGAACCCGGGGGACTAGAGGTCAGACTGCATTCTACTCTTTCCCACATTAGGAAAAGAGGGAGGTAAGTGATTAGAGATGCTTGGTGAGCATGGCTTGACTTTCCTTAATATCTGGTAGTTCATCCCAATTCCTAACATCTAAGTCAGGATGGTCTTGGGTATGGAAGACCCACCTGAGCACTATGGCCAAGGGCATAAAAGGAGAACTACAGTTTTCCTAATACAAACTTGGCTGTTCTCCTTGGAGGCAGAGCTTGGGTCCTCACCATCATTGGAGATGGCTGCTGTCAGCCTCTGGTAAGGCTCCAGTCCTTACCTTCCTTTAACTTCCACTGCTTCCTGACTCCAGGGCAGATCCCTCGGCCTGGAGGCACAGATCCTCCAGCCTGCCACCACAGACTTTCTAGCTTTCACCACTGCCTTTGATTCTTCCTTGTGCAAACCCTTGATGTAGGCTTGCATGAGACACTGCAGTGGGCTCTATGCCATCAGCCGGGACACTGCCATTAGACCCAGGCCCTAGGCTGGATTTTTCGGGTCCCTCGCATGTAAGCAGATATTCTGCACTTCTGTGCATTTGACTTTTTGGATGAATATTATAAAATACTGCTGTAAATCTATGCAGGTCCTGTATCTAATCTATTCCCTTATAAACCACTGGCTACTACAATGGGTATTTATTTGTTTTAAAATACAAGACAAGGTGGTGGCTCCATAGCTCAGGGGTTAGAGCACTGGTCTTGTAAAATACAAGACAGAAAAACCCTAGTGTCTAGCGCACAGTAAATACTTGATAAATATTTAATCAGTAAGCAATATCTAAGCTGACCTGAAAGCAGAAGTGACTTGGAAAAGTAGTTAAAATGCTATTATAATAATCTAGTATGAAGATGGAGTTTGAAAAATTACTAATAGTGTAGATTAAAACTTTGAGGAAGCTACCCTAGGAGAAGGATCAACTATTCCCCCAATCATCAAGTTAGTCATTATTTTAATTAGTTCTCGTAATTCAATAAACATGATTCTTCAAGCTTTCCAATGAAGAAATTGGGGGTGGGGTATAGCTGAGGTAGAGTGAATATTAAGCTTGCACAAGGCTCTGGGTACAATCCCTCTACCGCCCAAAAATTTAAAAATGAAGGCATAAGAAAAAAAAAAGCTATTTTCTGCAAGGTCATACAGCTAATAAGAGGCTAAAAGTAGCATGCAAACCTAGATCTGTCCAAAGTACAGGCATAAGTATCTGTTTCCACCTATACAACCCTGATTTTGTCAAGATGTGGAAATCAAAAGCAGTATGGTGGAGAAGAAACAAGAGATACAAAGGGCTTGCAGTGCCATGGTGATGGTCCATTCCAGGAAGTTGGCCTGTGAAGACGTAAACTTCAACATAACATAGTCCTTGATTTGAGGGGATCTGCTGGGGGTGTGATAAGTGCATGGTGATGTAAGTGCTAAAGAATAATAGGGAGGTCATATGGAAAAAGCAAGGCTATATGGATCAAAATGTCCCTATAAGCAACTATAATAACTAGGAGTTATCACATAATATTTAAATTAAGGATAACCACCTGTCTCCAGAGTACTCCTCCATATCATTAAAAAGGGCTCTCCACAAATTAGCAATCATTAGCTTAATTATAAGATATTATGCATTTGTTTTATTCATCACCAATACATTGCAGAAAGGATTGCCCTAAACATCTCTATTATATCCTCCCCCTATGCCAGTCAAAAGAAATCCTGATCGTGGCCCTTTCTCTGGAACTTGAACAATAATACTCCTCTGTATCTCAGAGATGTTTAATTTGCTAGAATGACATTAATAGAAATTATCAAACTCCAAAACTCAAAACCTTCAGCAGTTTCAACCCAGAATGTAAAGATAAGAAAATAATTAATTCAAAAGTCATCTCAAGAGAAATCAAGTTACTGGCAAAGTACCTACAAATCAAAAATTAAACAAATTTAATTCAACTTCGTATTATACACACAGACACACAAACACACACAGAGATGGGGTGTGGCAGTAGGTTGCTCACTGAATTGTTCTTTTATTCTTTATATGTTTTATTATGCTCTTTCTAAAGTACATTATTTACAATTCAAATCAGGTTAAGAAGTTATTAGCCTACTTTTACACTAAGAAACAAGGGCAGTAAGGTCAAATAATTTTGCCTAAAATAACCGATGATGCTGGCAGAACTGACAACAAGCAAATATTCAAGCATTTAAAGTTATTAACAATTACGATATGTCTATCATTTCCAAAAGCAAAACTATTGGAAGAAAGGCCAATTTTCTGCCACTGAAGCAGATGCCCTTTATAATATTCCTCATGGACCACTGTCAGCATGTAACAGAGACACAGTACATAGCATGGCCTTAATGACTTTTTTTGACTCAATAAATGAACAAAGAAGAGAACCTCAATGAGTGGTGAGGCTAATAAAATCCCTGGTATATTCCACCTGCCCTAGAAGGATTTCCAAATTCATTTTCATGAGTGTACATTTACAACATAAGATATAATGTTTACATTCCTTCAGTGGAGACATACAGGCACCCGGCACGTACTCTTTTTCTCATCCCCTCCCCTTCCTCTCCATCCCCTCTTTCCATCTCTTGATCTCCTTTCCATTTGAGGAAGATCTGTCCCCTGCTTCCTATTACCTGTCATTTGTTTTGCTCTTTACTTATATTTTTGGTTTTCTCATGTAAGAGAAATCATACGGTATTTAAGCTTGCGTGTCTAATTTATTTCACTTAACACTATAATCTCAAGAACGGATTTTTAAAACAGCTATAAAATGTTCTAAGTTATTTTTAAAGAAGCACTTACACATAAAAATAGCAGTCCATATAAATCACAACATGACCTCTTATCTGATAGTATGTGAGAAATAATTTGGATCTACTACTGTTGAGCTAAACTCTAGAAGTCTAACCAATGACTGCAAATTTAGCGTATGATAATCTGTCTCTTCTGGTCTCCTTCCCTCCCTTGCTGTCTGTCTCGGTCCCTCTTTCTCTCTCTCATACACACACATATAACTTATAGTAGAAAAAGTCTATAAGAAAACCTCAGTTACCTGGAGAAAATATAGAAGTATTACTTGGAAAAAGATAAATATTCTTTGTACTCTACAATTCTTTACAAGATGGTATTATAACCAAAAGAAGGAGAAAAGTGCATTCCAACTGTGTTATAATATTACAATGCAAATACTGTAATCCCTTTTTCAAATTTTAATATGGCCTATAAAAATCAACTGGTATTTAGAAGACCTAACAAATTATGCAACTGTAAAGAACATTTAAATACATACTATTTTTCACCCCCTTCCTGGCAAAAAATATCTCAAAGATAACAATGGAGAGGAAATGTCCTCAGGGCTTCCAGAGGCTGGGGCTAGATTTGGTGGCAGAAACCTATATTCCTTAAAGTGTTTTACCCTATACTGCCTGGGACTCAGCTTCTAGGCAACAGAAACAAAGAAACGATGCAACAACTCTTGTCTACTCATAACTGGAAAGTAAAGAAAAGGAAAATAATTTTCTCAGGCTAGCTAAATAGCTCAGCGTTGGTAACACCTGCTGGGCAAGAATAAGGACCCAGGTTCGATCCCTGGTACCACATGCCATGCTGTCTGAGCTGCATAGTGAGACCCTGTACCAAATAAATACATTAAAAATATTAAGGAAAGGATTTTCTCTTAAGACTTTAAGAAGTGGGTTCACTCATTAACTTTTAAATGTTTACTGAAAACTCCTCTTCTATCGGAAGAAGGATGCTAGGAACTGAATTGTATACACTTGCAAATTTCCATCATGACTTCATAAAAGTCCCTGTAACAGAAGCCATAAAGAATACGAACAGGTCTCAGCCTTAATTTTATCATTCTCTCCACGGATTACACAGTGGTCTAGGGAATGTTACTGAACTGCTCTCAGTTGTGTTTTCCTTTTGTATACTATGAAATGAAGATACTAAGTTTTTACTCAAAAAAGAAGTTGTGAAGGGGCTGTGGATACAGCTCACCAGCATAAGTACCTGCCTGGCAAGTGCAAGGTCCTGAGTTCAATCCCCCAAACCCCACCCCCCCAAAAAAATAAGGCTGTGAAAATTCACAAAATATTTTTTGTTGGCATAATGTTTGGCCCAAAGTGCTCAGGAAAGAATAACTGTGCTTTGGCTAAGTAGTATATCTATTTATTCATTCAACTTATTTGATGAGGATTTAGAAAAAAATAGCATGTCTTCTTGGAGCTCACAGGCTAGGATAAAGACAGATTCTAAGCAATTAGCTCAGCATAACACAGCACATGTCACCTACGGGTATTTCTCTCTGGCTTATGTCATTCAACATAATTATTTTCGAGATGCACTTATGCTACATTAATAATTTTAAAATGCACAGAGCAACACCATCACGTAGTTATTACATACAAACCTGTAACTTTTTTTTCCAACATCATCTCTCCACTTAATCTTTTCATAAATATAAAGTTAGCCATTTTTCCAAGAGTTTCTCTCACAAATATATTATGCTAAGCACTATTTCCCATCATTCACTGCTTCACACTCCCAGTGAGTATTGCACACCAATCACTATTTTTACTGTCTGAACATAAAGATAAATATTGTGTGCTTCCCATGTCAAGCAAACAAAAGCAATATATATTACTTTATTTTTTTTTTGCGGAACCAGGGATTGAACTCAGGCCCTCGTGCTTGCCAGGGAAGCACTTATTCCACTAAGCCATCTTCCCAGCTGTGCATTACTTTTTAATACACTGCAAGATGAAAGATTCATCTGAGGTGGCTTGTCATAAGATGGAAAAATGTTTGAGAAACTGTTCTACAGATGTCCAAGAATCTAAAATTTTGTTCCTACTGAGACTGAGTGGTCAAGCATAGTGCTCAAAAGCAGGGGTTTCTGTAGAGAACCAGTATAGATGGCAAGAACAATTCCTTTCACTAGATTGCTAGGTAGGTAGTTCCAGGATATAAAAACAGAATGTAAACTTCTTTTTTATCTCAATATTAAATTTCTTATATTCTAACTAGTCTAATAAATCAAAGAGCTATCACATTTTCAAACAGCCAGCACACAATTGGAACTTCAGAAAGCCTAGCCATAAAAGTAATATCCTTAAAAGAAGGCCAGCCCAAGACAAAGATATGACAAGGTCATATTAGAAATGTCCTTAAGAGGGCCAGTCAAATAGCTCAGCAGATTAAAGCACCTCCAAGCAGGCACAGGAGCCAGGGATTCGATCCCCAGGCCTACCATGTCAGCCCTTCCCCCAGGGAGGAACTGAGATGACAATTGACACTGGGTGTGGTGGATGGCACCTGCAATCCCAGCTCTAGGGAAGTTTTAAGCAGGTGGATTACTATGAGTCTGATCTAACAGTGAAACCCCAAACACCCTGTAGATCCTTCTCTAAAATACAAAAAATAAAATAAAAATAAGTAAACTTACATATTTTTTCTAAAGTACAGCTGATATCTGGTTAGATCAAGATATTTAGGATTTGTAAAAAGGTAGGGGAAAAAAATGTCCTTAGAAAAGAGAGTCCTTCCCCTGATTAGAGTGCATCTACATTTTTAATGAGTCATTGTCTTGTGGACTTTTCTCTCATTGCTGAGACAAAATACCCAAAAACCAAAGTTAAAGGGGAAAGGTTTATTTAGCTCACAGAGGCTTCAGTGGCTCCAATAATTAGCTGGCTCCAGGGTGACACAGCAGAGGAGAAGCAGCTCATGGCAGGCAAAAGGTAGCAAAGCAAGCAAGCAGGCAAGCAGGGAGCCCAGCAAGCCTCTTTCTGTCCCTTATATTCTATCCTGGCTACCAGGATGAGGGAGGTGCCAAACCTACCAGTGTTCTGATTTAATAAGCACCTACTCTGGTAGCATGGCACCATGGGTCAATCACACACTCTAGATTCAGCCATCTCTGGAAAGTCCCCACCGATGACTGCATGAGGCTTTGAAATGACATCAAGACACCACTGCAAGTCATACAACCACACATTCATGTGTTCACAGGGACTAAGTGGGCTAATGGATATTTACCAAATGTCTACTCTGTGCCTGACAGCAAACGAGGCTTTTTAAAGGACCAATTAGGTAAGATTGTTCCAGCTCTGGGCCAGTGACATGGCTCAGCAGATGAAGTGCATGCTTAGGCATGTGTAGGCAAGTGTAGGGACCAGGGTTCAATCACCAGCACCACACGCCACGTCGGCCCCACTCCCGGTCACGCTGAGTCAGCGATTGAGTCCAGGTGTGGTGGAGCACACCTGCAAATCCCAGCGCTGGGGAGGTCACTACAAGTCTGAGTTGTGTCATGAGACTCTATGCCAAATGCATAAAAAGCAAATTGTTCCAGCTCAAACTCTGCTGAATATTATCAAATCTAATCAGTTTAAATGTAAGAAAATAACACATGGAAATATTCCTATAAAATATATAATAGAATAAAGTTTGAGGTCCACAAAAACTTAAAACCTGACATAATAAAGCTTTTCCCAATGTTACTCAATTATTCTTACAGTAGCCTATTCCTAGGTGTTCTTTGTGCACATATATTTCTGAGAGCCCCCAATAACAACTACAATGATCCATTCATTGCACCCCTATGTGTCATTGGACCTCTGTGTGTCAGGTACTGCTACGTCAAATTCTGTCATCAACTGGCTGAGAACACTAATCACATAGAAGAGGACAATATAAGCCTTTTAATGGAAATAAAATAACATAACGGCTATTTGGACATTTGCTTAGATCAGAGATCCAGAAGCTGGCACCAATACTGTATTTGTTATTGAAGATTCAAAAAGCAGCTGACTTATATAGCTACAATACAAATGAGCTACCTAACAGCAACCTGGACTTTTTGCTGACTTTGTGATTGCATCGTAACCCAAAACGCACAGTGGAATTAGACTATACTGCTGATAAAAGTTTTATGTGCTTAAGCATCGAAGAAATGAAGCATTTGCCAACACCTGTTAACTGTGCTTACATGATTATTAATGGTAACAAGGCCTGTACACAAATAGCATCATATGGGTAATGGGGACGGGGTAGGGGGTGGGATACATATTTGAGATGAAATTCAAACATTGAACGCTGACACTTAAAAGGCATGCAGGTTAAGCAACCGCTGCAGATGAAAATATTGCAAAGCAGATACACTTCCTGTTGAAAATTCCTTACATTCCATGACTAAACCCTAAAGGCCATGAGTAGCACTGCAATCTCTGATTGTGCTGATGCATGGAAAGGGAGCTGTTCTTCTGCAGCCCCACTGTCAGCAGAACCCCATGCACAGCAATGAGGCTTCAATCTTAGGGCAAAGACAAAGCACCTGGAAAACAATTCACATTAAAAAAAAAAAAAAAAAAAAAAGTGACAGTTGTGACCTTGAGGCTCTTCCAAAAGTTGTTATGCTTTAAAATTTCCCTGGGATCCGGCCGCTTATTCTCAACATTCAACAAGAATTTTTTCTTTGTTTTTTATGTTTTAGTTGAAAAGATGAATCTGTCTTGATACATTTGCATTCCTCATGGCCATCAATAACATTTCATGAGTACACAGGTACCAGGTTGCAAAGTACTTATGAGGTGCGATTAAAAATATAGTAAATGTTTACATTTTAAAAATGTATGGTGTATGATGCTAAGTTTAGCTCCTCTCGAAGCACTCCTCCCCACACACACTTTGAACATCATTCTTGTCACTTTCTGAGGCAGTTCGAGAAGGCCTCTTTCGCAGGTGAACTTACAGGTGTGATCAAATGTGCGGTGAATGCCGCTGCTGCACGCCATCTGTCCACAGAAAGGCAAACCACAAGGCATTACGGGCAGCCCGCTCCACCTCAGTCGCTGGACCTGGCAGCATGCGGCTTCGGGCTCTTCCCCAAAGTGCAAAGGACCATGAAAAGCCAATGTTCTGGTACATCGAGGACACTGCACAACAGTACACATAAGTACCCCCTAAGGGGGGGGGGTATTTTAAGAGGGATTAGTGACAACGTGTCTTTTACTGAAATAAGTCTTTTTATAAATTTAAAACACCATATGTGTCAATCACACATTGTTTTACTTAACCTGAACTTTACATTTTGTCTAAGGAACTTTAAAATACTCTGTTTTCCATATATATAAGAATATCCTACTCTTCTTTATTTAAAAAAACAAAACTTTGAAACAAAATAGTTATACTGGTTAACACATTGCATATTATTGTCTTTAGTCACTGAGAGTACAAGATATGGGCATTTAATTGTCTAGGCAGTATTAGCACAAACCTTCCTTTTCAATGAACTAAGAGAAATTTGTAGTTTATCTCAAATTTTCCATCCCAATTTATTTTCCCTTTTGAATGGATTCTTCCCGGTTTACAGTATATACTTCAGATCGTATTTACTCTTTCAGATTCTCACATTAGGGAAACAGTATAAAGTTTACATGTGAATCTGACTGACTTACTTATGAGTGCAGTCTTGAGTTGCATCCACTTACCTATAAAAGTCTCCAGTTTATCCTTCTTTCTGGCTGAGCAGTACTCCATGGTATAAACAGACCACATCTTTTTCAGCCATTCTTCATCTAATGGGCATTTGGATTGTTTCCAAGATCTAACTATTACAAATTATGCAGCTATAAACATGAGTGCATATATATCACTGTGGGAATGGTATAATGTTTCTAATTCTTCTGGGAAGATACCCAAAAGAATAAGTACATCAAATGGGACCTCCAATCCTAGTTTTTTGAGGAATCACCTCACTGATTATCCACAGTGGTTGTACCAATCTACCTCCCACCAAAAATGGAGAAGGTTCTTTTTTCCTCACAGCTGCTCCAGCATTTGTTATTGGTTGATTTCTTGATGACAGCCACCTCTTTAGAGGCAAGATGGAATCTCAATGTTTTGTTTGTTTGTTTTTTCCTGAACCAGGGATGGAACTCAGACCCTTGCACTTGCCAGGCAAGCACTTACTCTACTAAGCCATCTCCCCAACCCCTCAGTGTTATTTTACTTTGCATCTGTCCAATGACCAGTGATGATG
>PVKA01003388.1:76259-110697 GCA_004027165.1 Ctenomys sociabilis
TTTTTTTTTTTTTTTTTTTTTTTTTTTTTTTTTTTTTTTTTTTTTTTTTTTTTTTTTTTTTTTTTTTTTTTTTTTTTTTTTTTTTTTTTTTTTTTTTTCTTCATACATTCTGGTAAAAACCTACTTTTTTTATTGGAAATTCAGCTAAAAAGTATGCAGGGTGATGCAGAAGAGATTGCTAAAGAAACAGCAAGACAAAAAAGTACCCCTTAAAGGGAGAGAGGACCACTCACATAACATGCAACACTGAACTACCATCCCTATCTAGTATTTGTCTGTGAAATCTCATTAACAAATCATCATTTTAAAACTATATCCATTGACAGATTTCAAGACACAAAAAGCTGGGTGCCTGTTCCTGCCACAGATAAGTCAGTAAATACTGAAGGGTAGCTCAGTTAACCTATAATCCATAAAGGAAATTGGAGTGTTTAATGCAGGCTCTACCTACAACTATCTAGCTCACACTCAGTACTGTAAGAGGCCCACGGCAGACTAAACGCAGCAGCCTCTGGATACATAGTGACCTGTGTCTTGCTGAAGTTGACCTTGAATGATGTGTGCAAGCCATCATTAATAACTGCTTATAGCTCCTCACTGTATTTTACACCTGTTGGAGAAGGAAGCTATTCTAAGAATGAAATTTATTCCAAGGAAAATTCATAGAGTGCCTTCAAATTGTGTGCATGTTCATGCAGGCTTGTCAACATTCGCATACAGACAAGCATGGCCCAGAATCTCACACCCAAACTTTATCCTTCCTTATTCTATCGACTGTGTTTGGATATGGGTTAGTCTGCCTTATTTACAGGTAGAATAATACTACCCAAAACCAAGTTCTGATGATGGCTTGTAATAAATTCTTCACTGAGGTTAACAATGCCTATATTTAAGGATTATGGATGAAGCAGAATTGCCTAAGAAGCTTGCCAGGCAGGCGCATATGTCACTGAGCTATATCCCCAGCCACTGACATTAGCCATTTGGAATGTTCATTCTCTGAAGACTATACCTTGATAGTGGAATCCTAACAGTTATATGTCTTAACCTTTAAATTTGATGTGGTTTCCTCCTTTCAATCTATTCCCCAAGGTCTCAATATTGAGATCCAGTCCACAAAAAAAAAAATAAAGCAAAATAAATTATTATTTAATTAATAAACAAGTTTGTGGTTTAGTTGGTAGGAAACTTACTTAAAATTTTCTTTAGGGAAAAGGTTAAAGAATTATAATACAAACAGTTTGTTCTAGTATCTCTATTATACAGGCAGATTTCAGGAGAGACAGATGGCTCGAGCCCTTTTAACAACGAATGATTAAAAGCACGGAGATAAGACACTCCTTAATCCTGCTTTACAAATATCAATAGAGCTATGAGGTCACTGAGTATTCTTCTACTTATAACCCTAAATAAAGAAAGTAATCTTCACTGGTTAAATGTGTACCACTAACATTATTTTTGCAAATCTGATGGAGACATGAATGCTTCTAGATGTCTACCCAGAAAACCGGTTTAGTTTCTCTTTCATCCAACAATCAAGCTCCTACTGAGGTTTTAAGTGACAGGAATACAGAGTAAAGCTCTCCCTACTTGTTAAAGTATGTGAACTTCAAGTTTATATCATTCATTGATTCTAAATCTCTACCAACAGAAAAAAATCATATTTACCCAGTTCAAATAAATCTTTCATTGAGAATCAATTGCATGAGTCAAGGGATGCACACACCTTAATCTCTTGTCATGACACTCAAATTTCTTCTTACCCAACAGAGCAAACCTGGCACCTTTTCCACATGCAGCAGGATATGACATAGCTAGTGCCCAAATTTCTCAAGTGTTCAAGCACCACTGACCTTAAATGGAGGTCATTATTACCATCTTCTATCACATTTTGACAGTTGATTGCTGGCCTCTGAATGCCCAAACCCTCTAAACACTACTGCATCTGTGAATTCAGGGACCAAGGTTTATTTGGGGTGCTATAGGTACTTTCTTTTCCGTATTAAAGAACATAGGTCCTTCTCTGCTTACAAGAAAGGATTCAGAAACTGGACAGTGATAGATTTGTTTGTTTGTAAGTCTGTTTGGGGGTAATTTAAGCAGCAATCTCGATGAATAAGTTAATAATGGAAAGAACAAGATGAAAGCATGCAAAGGCACAACAGAGATGGGTTAGGATAAACAGAAATTTATTTCCTTAGATTCAAGGTCCACTGATCATTGCATCAGTTCAACTAGGATGGCTGGGCTGACAAATATCTTCATTCTCTAATGAGAAAGGCTGATTCTTGGACTAATCTATTGCTTACATTGGGGTTGGTATTAAATGACCTTGGGAAGGCATTGCATAATTTTGAATATATGTGCGTTGCTTCTCCATGGAATTTAAGGTATGTTCATTCTTATTCAGGTAATGAGGCCTGTCTGTCCTTTCAAATATGTTAACATTTACATTGATATTCATCTTTCAGTTTCTCTTATACATGTTCCCAATTAACATACTCCTCTCCCCTCCACTTCTCTCACCTCTCTTTTCCTCTCTTCTCCACTCTCCTCTTCTCTCCTCTCCTCTCCTTCTCCCTTTCCCTCTCCCTCCACCCCCCAAATAAGTATTAGCTTCAATTAACTCCTTCCCCTTATCCCCAATAGAAACATCTGGACTAGACTTGGTCTGGGATACAGCACACATTTATCATGGCAATAAATGTCACCATTTAAAAAGTCCCCATTTGCTATAGCGGGCGGGGGGGGGCATAAAGCATTAAGAGTGAGAATGAGAGAGCCCTTTTATTGAACTTATTTGGAAGGAGTAGATGTACTGTACTAATTTTACATTTCTGATATAGTCTATAGACACCTACATATTTTTAAAATCTATCGCTGTCAATGCTACATTTAAGTGGCTGATGTTTCTACCTCTCCAATTTTATTTCACATTTGGCACCATACTATGTTTACCTCTAGAACATTTTAAGCAGCTTCACAAGCCAGTCAATTCTTATATGATATATACAATAAGTACATTAAGTAGTAAAACAGACTATTTAGAACTTCTACGAATGTTGACATGAACTTTATATAATAGATTTCATTATTTTATCTGGCTTTTGCTATTTGGGAAAGATAATGATGATAAAAATTAAATTTTTTATCAGTTTTAATCTATTGCTATTTACAAATGTTTACAAAAAAAACACAACAGGCTTAATTCAACAATGTTTTCATTCCTTCTGTAAATAAGTTAACGGATGCGCAGAGTATTTCGAATTACCATACTAGTGGGTGTCTCTCTCAGGCTCAGGCATGCTTAGTCCTACTTGTTGAGTCACACGTTTACAAGTTCACTGGGTTTATTCCCAACCTCTTCATTCCACTGGAGTTTATTAATGTAATTACAAATATTGATGAGTGTGTAAACAGATGATACCAAGTAAACCAATAAAATATGAGGGTAAAAAAGGGATTTGTTGTCCCCATCAAAATTAATCAGAATATCTGAATGCATTCATAAAAATTGAGTTATTTAAAATGATAGAATCAGATACAGTTTAGATAACTAAAACAGTTTGGGGAAAAATCAGTGAAAGTCTAGAACTTTTAGATTGTTTTACCAATATCTTTAAATTACTATGCCAATTTTGAGATATAAATATTTGAAATCCTAAATATCAGCATTGTGGGCCTGGTTTATACAATAAAGATGAAATGGAATTCCAACTAGGCTTTGATCTAACTTCAGATACTGGAAAACAAAAACAAAACAATTAAAGATGTACGAATATAGATAATACGCTAAAAAAAAGGGAAAGATTTTTATGACTTTTTGATTAACTACTGGCCATCAATCAAGCTGACAAGACAACATCTACAATAGATTTTTAATTACTTCATATTATTACCTAAGGAGGTATCAGTGCAGCAAAAGAAATCCTTTCTTGGGAGCTCAATTTATGAGGATTTTCAAAATATCAAACAAAACATTCTAAAATGCCTACACTGCTTAAAGCCAGAATCAATTTTCAGGACAAGAACATTTCAGGACAACAGCATTTAGAGATTCAGTCTCACTGATATGGGAAGATCTGACCCAAGTGTCCCATACCAGTCACAATTAACAGCAGCGCAGCTGTCTACTGATCTGGCAACTGTGAGCGCGCAGGGTAGGTTCCATGTGGGAAGGCTGCTGCTGTCACACTGCCAGGATTAATCTGCCCGCTGTGTGGTAATACTTCCATCCAGATGAATGGCTTCTCTTTGCTGGGGCACATTTATTTCTGTCACTAGGGTCACATGTTACCATCTAACCCTCCGCAGATAGCAATGGCATTTTCTATACTCTGCTCTGATCACATAATACGTGCACATTTGGAACCTCCAGAAGCAAACATCACATTCTCTGCAGCACAAAAACAGGCGAACAAAAAGACTTGCTAAGCAAATTGCCTGTCTTGGTGCCTCCTTGATAGGAAAAGTCAGGAACCTACTTAAATATTTATTTTTAATTCCTCTGGCTCAGATTCTGACATGCAAAAATACAAAATGCATAGCTATTTAGTGTCAAGAGATGCCCAAAGCAACAGGTAGTGCATTTTGCACATAGGTAATCATAGGGTGGGAAAGAGGGCTGCTCTTTTAGTCTCTGGGGGCTCATACCCCTCTCAATATGTCAGAAATTTTATTTCTTTCACTCATAATAAACAAAGAATAAGTCACTTTGTCACTGAGTCTGCCAAGTCTATGTAAGGTAACAAGTGGTACTGAAAAAGAAATGACAAATATTGTACCCCAGAATGGATCTGTGCCCCAATTCCCTAGAATATACATTTCTTCTACATAGGTCAAAGCAATTTGCCAAGGAAGTGAGAAAAAAAAAAAAAAAGTTTTCTTAAGGTATTTAAGTAGAATACAGGGGTCAGGGAGATAGCTCAGCCAGAGCCTGCCTGGCAATTACAAGGTCCCAAGTTTGATCCCTGATAACACACACACACACACACACACACACACACACACACAGAGTATAAATTTGAAATATTTGACTTCACTCAACATCATATAAATGCAAAACAAAAAAGGACCCAAATTAACTTCATCCCCAACATAACCTTATTTCACAAGGAATTAATAAAAATGGGTGAAAAGTGCCAAGCACTTTTATAAGCTGTTTTACAGGATATTGTGATGGCGAAAATTTAGAATGTTTCAGGCTTTGGATGGACCATTCAATGTTACTCAGGTATGTTGAAGGAAACAGAAATCTGAATAATTTAAACCTAAGAATTTCTAGGACTTATCTTTTTAATGGCATTCAGAGTATTGTTAGTGAAGAAAAAGCAAGAAAGATGTTTGTGGTTAGACACTACATTTTCTCTTATCCAGTGCCCACATGGAATTAGTCTTTGTTTAAGACACTTCTTCCCATTCATTTGAGTTAACCTATAAAATGTGAACCTATAAATCAAACCAACAATTCTCCTCAACATGCTCTTTTTTAAGTGATCACTTTTCTTTTTATTCTAATTATAAAAATAACGCATATTCATTATAGAAAATGAAACCAAAAAGAAGAAACAAAGAAATCATATGAATCCCATTGCCCAAAGTCAATGACTCTGAACATTTTATTGTATTTCTTTCCAGACTTTTTGGTGCAATTTTAGCACACTTATATATGCATAAATTTTATATATTTTAACATAATTATAAGAGATGATTCAGCTATCTTCTAATTTAATTTTCTGAAGTTTAATAAATTTTAATCATCCTCCTCTGCAAGCTGTAAGGATTCCTTGGGAAAAAGTTCAGTAAAGTAACCAAAAATACACATACACACTGTCCTACATAAAAGAAAACCTCCATTTTTCACAGGAGATGATTCCTACAAAATGTAAGGTTTCTAAAGAAAGAAATCATTTGTGTTAGCTTAGAAGAGTAAAAATGAAATAGGTGCCTAGGTATAGTATTGCCTTTGCTTAGTTATATGCATATGTTCAAACTCACTTTATATTATACAGTATATTTAATTTAGAAGAGTGCTTTATTTTCTTCCCTCTCCCATTTCATTATGAACAACAACCTAAGCACAAAGGGCTCTTTACTGTCAGCACAGTCACTTTCTTATGATACTTTCTTGAGCAAATCATCTTCCTGTCCAGACTGTAGTGCAGCACTTTTAAAATGACACATTTAACACAAGTACAAATTTACTGAAGGCAGGAAAGCATATCACACATCCTACAGGCACGTAATTGTCACCTCCATAGCAAAGACATTCCTCGTGTGGTTTTATCTATTCTTAAAAAGGTTTCTTTGCCAAACTGCCCAGCACATGTAAATGTGAGGTCATGACAAAATTACCAAATGTATGTTAAATTTCTGTCTTTTTAAATCAGATTTTCACAAGTGACTTCTTTAAGCATCATAAGAAATCATGAAAAAAGAAATCATAAGACCCATTTTGATGTTCAAACTACAGTAAATGCAAGATTGATCTGTAATATGAGTGTCTTTGTAAAAAGCTGAATATATATAATAATGTTTTTAAGGGATAATATTTTGGTGTGAAAATCCTAACATAAGAGGTACAAAGTGACAAGAACACATCAATATCGCATTGTAATTCTTCTCCTAGCTGGCTTTTGTCTGTGTTTTGTTTTTCCCATTCATCCTGTGGTTAATATGACCCTAACACTGAAGCCACATTTGGAAGATAATGAATCAGAATGACCAAATCTAGCATAGTACTGAGCAACATTCTGCAATATGCGAGATGAATGTTTTACATCTGCGCTGTCTAGTATGGTAGATACTGATACCTGTAGCTACTGACCACTTGTCACATGCTTAGTACCACTGAGGAACCAAACTGTTAGTAGCTCCAACCTAAAGCAGTCACAAGGGGCTGATGTCTGTCGTGTTTGGTACTATAGGTCTAGAAGACAAGAAGTCTTCTTAGGTCTTTTAGAACTGCTCCCTATCAGTGAAGAGAACCCTTTCTTTAAAAAATTAGATAAGCCATTATAACTTGTCAGCAGACCTCTTCCTTACAAAAGGCACCAAGGAATTATTGCAGGGCAGCAGGTTGTCCTGCATACAGGAAAACTAGAAGACATGTAGCACCCCAATTTCACTAGGAAACTGCCACTACAAGATCATTTTCACAATTCAAGCATGTATTTCCTATGACAACTTCTTTGGAACTTTGGGGCAAAAATGAGAAAAACACCAGAGATGCTATTATTTTATTTTTAAAACATCCTGGAATTCTATTGGAATAGTCAGTTAAACAAAGTAACTAATTTAAAATGGACATGTATGATTTTACAATCCTATTTGCTATAACAGATCTATACTGTTTTACTTTAAAAAAGACAGTATTTTATTTTCAATAAATTTTGTACCTAAGAAAAATATCTCAAATATTTAAAGACAGCTAACAAGTTTTAGAGTAAATTAAAATACAAAATTCTGATTTCAAATAAAAATTTGAGCCAAGTTAATGGCACATTGGAATCCCATGTCTCTGAGACAAAAGAAGCATAATTGCAGGTATATAAAACGAACAACAAATAAAGCTCAACCACCTCACTCACATGAAATTTCTCATTTCCTTATTGTCCTACTGATTTCACTTGTCTACAGTATTTTTTTAAGAAGGAAACAAAAAATTTCCATATGAACTAAGGGGAGAGGCACAAGCAAAGTGCAAGCTACAATACATAATCCTGAAATGGTGACACAGAAAAAAGATGTAACATTTTTTCCATCCACTTCCATTTTCTTTGCAACAAATCTGTCACTTAAGACTAAGATGTTAAGATATGCCTTATCCTGGCTGAAGCCATCTCCTTATAAATGCAGATCCCCACAGGCTTTGTAGCCCTGAGCTCTTCAAGTTGTTCCTGATTCAAGCAGATAATTTTACTCTCTTTAATCCAGTGAAACTAAATAAGTGCCTGGCACCTTAGAAAAAATTTAAGGAACATAAATTGTCTCTGTAGGCAAGTAAAGGTAGGGTTCTAGCATCTTGATGCTTAAAGTATTTCTTACATTACAATGGAACCTCCCAAAAGAGCAAAAAATTAGTGAGGGCAGGTGTAGGATTCTGTGATCCCAACCACAAACCATACAGTTTTAAAGGAGGGAGATTCAGGTTTACGAAACACTGCACTTCAACTACCACGTGAGGTTGTTGTTATGGACTGAATGTTTCCATCTTCCCCAAAATTTGTACATTAAAGCTCTAATTCCTAGTATGGTGGCACTGGAGATGGGGCCCCATGAGGGATGAACGTCTTTCTAAGAGGAGACACTGGACAGTCTGCTTTCTGTCCCCACCCTTGTGTATGTGTGTGTCCAAAAAGAGATCATCTGAACACAAGCAAGATGGCAGCTGCCCATAAGCTGAGTCTCAGACAGAAAGTGACCTTGCAATACCTTCCTTGTTCCTGGACTTCTCCACTTCTAGACTGTGGTAAATAAACTTCTGTTATAAAATATCTAGTCTCCAGTATTTTATTGTGGCAGAACAAGTGAACTGATCCAATTTCATCCCCAACTTGGGTTTGGTAGTTGCCCACCCTATACACCACCCCAGCAAGGGTCAGAAACACAGTGAATACATAATGTTATCACCATTCGGCCATTCAACACTCACTACTTAACCTACGTTTACAATTAATGAAGACTTCTATTTTCTACCCCTGAACTGCAGGGGCCACATTTATCCCATCTGCAAAACAAGTAATAAAAGCAGCAGTGATTCATTACCAATGGACCCATAGTACAAGAAATGGTAAAGTATGTCACCAGGCAGAAGAAAAAAGATGCAAGACGAAGAGACAAAAATACTGAGAAGAAGAAAGTATGCGCAGAATACATTTTCTGTATAGAAAACATGTAAGTACTGCTTTCTAAATATTCAAAAATATTAATTCAATTACTTACATAATTAATTGAATATACACTAATATAGGATTTTTAGCATATGTAAAAGTAAAATGTAGGCAAAAAATAGCACAAAAGCTACAAATACAGACACTAGGCTATTACATTACATATGAAGAGCTATTACACTTGCAGACAATTTTAGTAAGTTAGAATATGTAAAAAGTTGAAAAATAATCATTTAAAAGAAAGCATTACTCCTAATAAGGCAAAAAAGCAGATATACTGTAATCGTAAACAGTATCTCAATATAAAAAAGGCAGAAAAAGAAATAAAGAACGAAAAACAGATGGGACATATAAAACTGATAAGTTAACCTGATAACACATTAAAAGTAAATGTTGTAAATACTCAATTGAAAGGCAGAAATTGTCAGCCTGGAAGAAAAAAACAATGACATCATTCATATAAAGAAAGTCACCTCAGGCCAGGCATGGTGGTGTACACCTATAACCCCAGCACTCTGGGAGACTGAGGGCAGGAGGATCCCAAGTCCAGGCCCAGTCTGGGCAACTCAGCATGGTAGCAAGACCCTGTTTCAAATTTAAAAAGGGAGCCGGGTGTGGTGGCGCAGGCTGGTAATCCTAGCACTCGGAAGGCTGAGGCCTGAGAATTGCTGTGAGTTCAAGACCATCCTGAGCTACAAAGTGAGCTTAAGGCCAGCCTGAACTGCATAGTGAGACAGTCTCAAAAAGACAAAAATAAATAAATAAATACATACATTCATACATACGTAAATTTAAAAAGGGGTAAAATGAAGTAAACAGCAGTTCCCTGCATTCAGTCCCCAATACCACACACACACACACACACCCCATGTAATCACTTTAAACACAGATGAAAAAGAATATATTGAATCAAGATAAAACCTGGTAGACAGGGCCCTGGAGATGGCTCAGTGGAGTAAGCGCTTCCCTGGTAAGCGCAAGAGCCTGAGTTCAATCCCAGGTTCCACAAAAAAAAAAAAAAAAACCTGGAGGAATAACGCTACCCTTAAACATGTGTTTTGTACTTTAACATCTTGTGTGTAAAACTGCCAAAGAATTTTCATGATGTTAATTAAACACCACACAAGAAATGTCTATTTGAGGTTTATTTATTAATATTATAAAAAATCACTAGTGATAATATAATTCATTGTTACAAGTTTCATTTAGTAGGATCACATAATATATTCTTCACAGAATTCAGTGCCAAGGAAACGTCTGTATACTGTGTAAATGCACGCGCCTTCTTTAATCAGTTAAGTATTATACCAGCCAAAGTTTTTCCTTTATATCTTGGCTAACAGAAAGCTCAAAGCTTAATTTAGTTCCAAACTCTAAAATTAAGTCCACCCCAGGCATTAGCAGGATTCTCACTCCTTCTTCTAATTGGTTTTTGACCTTTCTTAAAATTATTTTACTTGTACTGCAATACTGGAAGCTACTTTGAATCCCTTTTCCTTAAAGAGGTATGCCTTATGACAGAAAGAACACCACAAATCAGGCCTGAGTATTTGGTTTCCCACTTACAAGATGTGTAACCTAAATTGCAGAAGTTGAATAACTGCTTTGAGATTCGGTTTTGCACCATAAATTGAGAATAACAGCAGTTACTCTGCCTTGCTCTCAAGAATGGTGATAAAATGTGAAAGTCTGCACATTTAACACATAAAAAACAGAAGTTAATATTAAATGAAGTTAAATTATCAAAATCAAAATGGTTGTATTTGTAACTACAGTTCGATCTTATGATACAGTCCTCTCCAGATTATCTATTCTTTGATCTGTTATCAACACTAAATCAATTAAAAAGCTAGATGGACAAATCAGATTTATAATGTTCTAAAACAGAAGCAATCACATGACAAGCCGAAGTCAGGCTTTAAATTTTGAATGCAAAAACACGAACAAGGAAAACACTGGCACTCTCTGGTGAGTATGGATGAAAGGAGGCATAACCCAAACCAGGTCCGGAGCCACAGAAGTATTAAAGATGGGCCCCAAAGGCTTGTGAATTTGGGCATACACCTGGTACTCCTTTGATTGTCAATTAACATTCCTGCATAAGAGGAAAGAAAGGGAACAAGGGTACAAGGACATAAGTTGCTCTGATATTTTATCAAATGCAGAGTTGCCCTTGAGCAAATCTACTCCAGTACGAGACATACTGCTCAAAGCAATGAGGATTTTCTCTCTGGCCTCAGGCAGAGCCTTAGTTGTGAGGTTCACCTATATTTTAGCATTCCAAATGGCCACAGATAACTGCAGCTTGCTTTTCACAGGAGTGAATACCTGCAGGTTTTTCAACTGAATATGTACAACAGAGAGTAAAACAAAAAGGAAGAATTCAGATGGTACAACAGAGAGTAAAACAAAAAGAATTCAGATGGCACAAAGGTGGCTCATCCAAAATATAGTCAAGCAAGAAAAGGGAGATAATTGGAAGGAAATGGGAGTTACAGTTTTAATAGTTATAACATGAACTAAATCAGTGGTTCTCATGCTTTGGTGAGTCTCAGAATCACCTGTGAAAATCATTAAAAATTCAGAAGCCAAGCTTTAATTCTCAGAAAGAATATCTGGGTGTGTCTGATGCATCTCACATTGAGAATCTCCAGTGCTGGTATCAATTTTTAAAATGAATGAATAAAAACACAAATGTAGGGGCTGGGGAGTTGGCTCAGTGGAGTAAGCGCTTCCCTGGCAAGCCTAAGGGCCTGAGTTCAAGCTCCAATTCCACCCAAAAAAAAAAAAAAAAAAAAAAAACCAATATTTAAAAAACACAAGTGTATAATTTTAAGTCATGAAACATGCTGTGCTGAATTGTACTTGGAAGAGTTAAGATGAAGTTACTATGCATTTTACTTTTATGACAACATCACAATATAAAAACAATGACCCACTCATAGTAATGTGCATGCCCTGTGACCCAACCAACATTTCTAAAGAGCACTTCCATCCGAAAGAAATGAGCTCCTTCGAAAAACAGTTGATTCCATATCTGAGGCAAAAATAACACAATATATCTATAATCCTGGGAAATCAGAAAACAAGCACATAAAAAATTCTAGAGTCATATTAACAGTCCTCAGGAACAAACATCAAGAAAACAAAAGTAGAAATAATCAGAGCATAACAGAAATAATAACTGCAACAGATTAAAATATAAGTATATTTAAAAGTCCAACCACTATATTTCAAAATATAGTGGTTCTCTGTACTGGTGGAAATATTTCAAACATAAGTGGTAAGTATTTGGGGAAAAATTATATCTCTACTGAACATATATAGACTTTATAAGTTATAAGATCTAAAAAAATACAGTATGCAAGTAATTTATATAACATTTAGATTAGGCAATGTACAGGACACTTAAAAAGTATGGGAGAGATATTTTGGGGGTGGGCAGATAGCTCAGTAGAATAAGTGCTTGCCTGACAAGCATAAAGGCCTGAGTTCAATCCCCCGGCCTGCCAAAAACAAAAGCTTCCTGGGAGAGATATTTCGACAGTGTGTAAATTCTATGTCGGTGGTGATGATCCTGTGGCACAGGTGCTACATACAGTGGGCCATCTGTATTACAGACAGCTCTAAAGGTTTATGTCATGGTTATATGCAAATATGATGCCTTTTAACAAGGAACTTTGAGCACTATGGATTTGGGAATCTATGGAAGGCACCAAAACAATCCCCTATGGATGTTAAGGGGATAAACATATAAAACTAAAGGAAAACAAAACTGCATATTTCTTTGAAGAATGCCAGAGAATCAACTGATGGGTTTGAAAAAATAAGTAAAGGATTACTTTGTCTTCTGCAAATGCATAGCTGAAATTATGAGGGCAAGTTTCTACTTACAGTTTTAAAAATAAGAATATTATCGTTTTTCAGGCTTTATTGAAAGAATGAATCTAAGCAAAGATCTTCAAATGGTTAAACAGCACCACCCAAATGCAAAAGGAACAACCATCATATGCCTACCTACAAAGCATTTTGCCCTTCACACACTTCTCCCAAAATAAAAATTTTTAAAAGCTGAATGTTATGTACTGTACTTCTAACTTGGTTTGTAGGAAATCAAGACATAAATATACTGAACAACTCCATGTGAATGCAACAAGCAAAATCAGATTGTGAGAAACTATGGGACAAATAATCCAATTTCATGAACAAATAAACTTCAGGGCCAAGAGAATTATAGGAGAAGATACAGGTTAAAAGAAACTTGACTTATCAAGTTATAATTAATAGACTTCATCTGGCTCTTGATTCAAATAAAAATATTTTTCAAAATAACAATACTAGAAAATGTGGACATTGGCTGGATACTGTTAGGTTTAAAGATATTTGTATTTACTTGGGTATAAGCACAATACACTTTTGATTATTTTTTTTAGAGTCCCTGTTTTTTAGAAATATATACTAAAATCTTTACAAAGGAGATGATAGGATGTTGGGTTTCCTTTAAAATGATCCACAGGAGGGGGATGGATGAGATTATAGATGAAATAACAGTGACCATGAGTTAATAATTGTTGAAGTTGAGTGATGGGAACGCAAGGATTCAATATACTACTCTGTCTGCTTTTGTATGTTTGACATTTTCCTCAATAAGAAGTTTAAAAATGTCAAAAGAAAAAAAACATAAAGAGAAACCTACAAAATTATACCATTAAACAATAAATCTAGGTTATATTTGAGAAGGAAATAAAGAATAGCACTTATAAGAGGCCACCAGGGAAACTTTTGGGGTGCTGACAAAGTTCTATTTCTTAATCAGAGAAACAGTTACTCAGGGGTGGAGAGATGGGTCAGTAGAATAAGAGTTGCCTGGCAAGTGCAGCGTCCTGAGTTCAATCCCCAGTGCCGCAAAAGAAAGGCAGTTACTCAGATGTTTTTGTGATAGTTTATTGAGCTGTATCTTGTATATTGTGCACTTTCTGATGTTAGGCTTCAACTAAAGAATAAGTGAGTACACAGAAATTACACTCTCAGCAATATGAGCATAAGGAGTATTTTCAGTAGAACTGAAGCATAACTTTGTAATGTACTATAATATTCACATAAATTCATGGATTTTGAGTAAAAGAGACAACAATATTTTATAAAAGTTGTAATCATCAATTTCATGAGAACCACTAGTGAACACAGAACCAAATGAGAATATATTAAATGTGGGGGATACAGCAGTAGCAGCAGCAGCAGCAGCAGCAGCAGCAGCAGCAGCAGCAGCAGTAGTAGTAGTAGTAGTAGTAGTAGTACTAGTAGTAAACATGAAAGACCGATCATAGTTGGGTTAAAAGGTTGTAATACTTTTAACTAATAACTAGCCTCTAGAATGAAACCCAAATGCTAAACTTTCATTTAGAATATTAAATTTATACTTGCTAGCACATTAGCTAGTGTACTTTTATGTGCTATATATTGTATGATGCAAAGATGAAATGACGAGCGCTAGTGATTTAGTAGAAAAATAAAAGGGTAGCAAATGACTGCAATTTGTTTTGAAAAAGTTGAGAGGTAATAAATAATGCTTGGTGGCTAGAAGCGAGACTTCTGATGGGAGCCAGTCTTCAATGTTAGTCCTTGCCCATCTGCAAGCTGTGAAATAGCACCAAGAACTTAATCTTTCTGCGCCTTGGTTTTTATATATGGGGGGGGGGGGGCTACAGTACTATCAAGTCTGAATACTATGATCATTAAATATTCTTAATTGCATTCTTAGATCAATGTGTGGCATATAATACCTGCTCATTTCATATTAGTTACCCCGTATTTATTATCGTTACAAAAGGTCTCATTCAGCAATATTTTCCTCAGTAACATTTCAAATGTTCTTCTAGAAGAAATATGAAGACGATTACAAAATTAGAAGATACTCCTGCTTGGATTATGGGACACAGAGATGGTGGGGAGAAGAAGAAGAAAGAGGGAAAGAGAAATAGACATCTAGCATAGCATAAATAGATGGCTAAGAAATTAAAAAGCATATACCAGAAAAGCCAAAGTCAGAACATTTCTATAATAGTTTCAAATCAAAACAATAAAACTGTAAATTTACATGCCAATGCAAGTCCAGATTATACAGCAGTCATAAGCCTCTGCTCAACAGAATCAGGTCATGTGGTACAAAAGCCTATGGGAAACTCACCTGACCCGAGAGCCAAGAAAATCCCTGAGATCTACTGTGAAGCAAGTACCACTTACCTGAATATAAAGAAATAATGTTGGACACTGGGATCCTGTGGGTAACTCCCGAGGATACTGGTGGCCTTAGACTCTCTCTTGAATCTCACAGCTTCTCAGAGCTCATGGGACTTTTAAGGTACTTAAATATGTGGTATATTTTGACAACAGCATGTTTTATAAGTCATTTGTCATCAGCAAACTTTAGACAAGGTTAATGAAAGTTCTGTCACTTTAATGTCTGGCCCGCTTTAAATTACAAATGTCATGCGCCATGACTAAAGAAAGGGCACTGCAATAATACCATAAACCATCATCTCCAGGGACATACAGGTAATTGCATAGCTCATTAAAAAACTGTTTTAATTATTAATTGACCGTGTCAGAGTTGTCCTTTGAAGTCAATTTTAATTTTTTTTTCCTTGCAAGCATTATGATTTCAAGCTGACCTACAGAACTTTGTGTACCTCCTTAAAAAATGGCAGGCCTGGTGTCAAAGAAAGCTCTCTAACACTTGGAACTATTTTCAAGTCATTGGCAAATAATTTGCTTACTGGAGAGAAGGAAAGGGTAAAACATTTTTTGAGAGGTCAGATTCTCATGGTGGTAAACCACTGAACAAAAAAGTAGAAGCACCCCAGAGTAGAGTGAATACTCATGTTTTTGTCAAATTTCCTTCTCTGATGATGCAGAACAAGAGCAAAAAAATGCTGAACACAAGTGTAATCTGATCAGAACTCAGCTACAGTTATACATCTGCCACATGGTTATATTACTTATTTCATAATTCTAGAAATAAACTGATTACAATTGTCAAATCTAAATAATTAATCAAACTAGGGAGTAGTATTAATTCATAAACCTAAAAGTATCATTAATTTCTATTATCCAGGGAAGATCTAGAAAATATCTATGGATCAAGGTGTATTCCTATAAAATGGGCCAACAACAAGCTTAAATAAGAAAAAGACAAGCATCCACAATGTCAGATGGTAGCATTCTCACTGATACATTATCAAGTCGAACTTTCCCTGTAAGAAAAAAGAATTTCTCAAAATCTGAGTCTGATGAATTAATTCGATCTTTGATTAATGCCTTTCCCAAAACATACTGCCACCCTTAAGAGTGAGTGAGTTGTTGTATGGTAAATATTTGAGGTAAGCATATCTGGGAGTGAGGCTCACTACCCTAATGTAGGAGCCTCAAAAGGTGAGAAAAGCGTGAGCTCTACAGCTCCTCCCTTTCTCAACTGCCCTGTGTCTCCTCACTGAAGAGCAGGGAGAACTCTCACTCCTCCCTTTCTCTACTGCCCAGGGCAGCATGGCAGGCTAAGATCTACCCTTCCTTCCTCTACTGGTATATGAGGGCCAAGAGATCTTTAGAAACACCAATGGGTGGGAAGATAACTCAGTGGTCTAAGCACCTGCCTGGCAAGTGCAAGGACCCAGGTTTGATGCCTGGTAACGTATGCCAGCCCCAGAACCAGGCCACCAAAGCCAGGAATGGTGGTGCACACCTATAATCCTAGTAGTGGGGAGGCTGAAACAATCATTGCAAGACTCTGTACCAAATAAATAAATAAAAGATATTTTTAATGTTAAAAAAAAAAAAACGTAATAGGACCTTGGCAAAGGTACACAATGGGCAGCAGGAGCTAGAAGTGTGGGAGTATCCCATGCAACATTAGTAACAAACACAAGCCAACAGGTGATCTCTAACCATTCTTTTGGCTTTACTCTACTCATCTTCCTCTCTTCAAGCAACTATCTTGCTTGACTTTATAATACTTTCATGGAATAAACACTGTCTCTTCTCTTTTGGTTCACTTGAAAACTCCTAGGCCTCTTTCAATCCGTCCCTCCCATGGACTACAATTTCTCAAAACATGGATGATCATCCTCTGCCCTGCCACCTTGATCCTACTATATTTTACCTCATTCATCTCTCATTCCTACCCCTTATACTCCTGAACACCCTGCCTGTCAAACACAAAAGGAGAAAATCACTCCATTAAGTGATTTTGGAAAAATCATTGCATACAAGTTCCTGGTATAAGTTGGGTTATATTATATTTCTCAAGTTCCTCCTCCTATAGTTACAGAAATAAGGCTAATAGTTGCCTCATTTTGTCGGTAGCCAGGCTGTACATGAGTCTATTGTCATTATAACTAAACTACTTTAACCAGGAGTCACGCATGCTATAAGCAGTTTTTCCTCCTGTATAACACTGAGATTGGAATGGGTCATAACCATCAACACAGCCCAGTACCAAAGGAATGGGCCCTAAGTGAAATTGATAGCAACTCCTCAAACTGTATGCATTGGGAAGGTAGGCTCTTGGGATAGACATAAAGACCAAGAACCACCTACATCTGGAAGACAACAGGAGGAACAGACACCTCCTAAGAAAACCTCAATACCAGTGATAAGACTATCTAACAACAGAAAGCTACAAGCATCAATATAGAAAGCAAAAATAACATAGAAAATGAAAAGATAAAGAAGCAAAATGCAATGCTAAATGTCCAGCCAGCCCGGGAAAAGTCCAGAGAGAGAGGAAATCAGAAGCTAACAAGTGGAACTCTCTGGTAGCACAAAAGTGAAAAAAACAAATAGAAAAGACCATAGAAAATAATCTCTAAGGTGGAAAATTAAATGGCTATCACAATAAAAGACATTAAAGTAGACACAGATAAACAAATAGAGGAGTGTAGGAAACGACAGAAACTATGATTGCCAAACATAGAGAAGAAATTGAATCAGTGAAGCAGAAATGCAGAATAGAAACTCCACTGAAAGTATACACAGGGGCCCGCCAAATAGCTCAGTGGATTAAAGCACCTGCAAGCAGGCACAGGGGTTGGGGGTTCGATCCCCAGGCCTCCCATGCTGCCCTGGTCCATCCAGTGCATTGAGAGGGCAATTGAGACTGGGTGTGATAGTGCGCACCTGTAATTCCAGCTCTTGGGAGGCTGTTAGCAGGGGATCACTATGAGCCTGATCTAGTAGAGACCCTGAACACCTGGTAGACCCTCCCCTAAAGGTACAATAAATAAATAAATAAACAAACAAACTAGCTAACTAACTGACTGACTGACTGACTGACTAAAGAATGTATACAAAGGAGTTTGAATGAAGGTTAGGATAAACTCTCAGATCCAGAGAACAGGAATGTGACTGGTGACCAGGAAATGAAAGATATATGAGACCTTTAAAAGAATCAGAACAGACTATGAAAATATCAATCCAACAGCTACAGGATAAAGCAAATAAGAACATATGATTGATTGGAATCAGTGAAGAAGCTGAAGACAGCACAAAAGCCATTAAAAACCTCTTCACAGAAATAAAGAAAACTTCCCAAATGCAAAGAATTTGACACACAAATAAATGAAGCATACAGAACTCCATAACCAAAATAAATCTATACAAGATTAACCAAGATTGCAGGAATTCAACACAAGAAGAAAATATTAAAAGGAGCTAGCAAAAAGAACCATATCACCTATAAAAGAAAGCTCATCAGAATCACAGCAGACTTCTCAACACAAACCCTCAAGTCAAAGGGAGCTTGGAGTAAAGTATTTCAAGCCCTAAAGTAAAACAATCTTCAAAACTCAGACTGATAAACCACCCAAAATTATCTTCAAAATTGATGGAGAAATAAGATCCTTCCATAACTAACAAAAACTGAACAAATTTATGACCACCAAATCAGCTCTACAGAATGCTTTGAAGAACATTTTAGAAAGACATAACGAAGACTACAAACACAGGAACACCAACAGAAAGAAACCACCAGGCAGAGAAGGCAATTAAACAGAGAAAGATAGGAAACAAACAAGACGGAAACAACATGAAAGACAAAAGCCAATACATACCAGTTGTAACCATCAACATAAATACCTCAACTTACCAATCAAAAGAAATTGACTGGCAAAGTGGATCAAGAAGCAAGATCCAACAACATGTTCCATTCAAGAAATACATTTAACCCAAAAATGAAATTCATAGACTAAAAGTCAAAGGATGGCAAGTAATTCTCCATGCCATAGGAATCCAAAAAAGAAAAAGCAGAAAATTCAAACTTAAAACCAAAATGATCAAAAAAGATAAAGGTCAGTACATACTTACAGAAAACTCCAAGAAGAGATAATAAAGATAAATATTTATGTGCCAGACACATGTCTACCCAACTATATAAAAGAAATATTAACAGATAAGAAAAATCAAGTACTAACCCAAAGACAAAAAAAAAAAAAAAGTCAACTATAAATATTACAATTAAACCAAATCTATGGACAAACAGACTCGGGAGATAACTACAGAATGGTTTAGCCCAAAACATCAGAGTATGCATTCTTCTCAACTTTACACAGGACTTTCTCCAAAACAAACCATATATGTAAGAGCTGACAAAACATGTTTAAGTAAATGTACAGGAAATGAAATCATCTTATGCATACTATTTGACTATATAGCTTAATGAAAGTGGAAATCAGTTTCAAAGGAAATCACAAAACTACATAAACACATTGAAATTAAACAACACCATCCTGACCAACCAATGGGCCACAGAGGAAATTAAACACCAAACTGAACAGTATATATAATTAAATGATAATGCCAATGCAACATACCCAAACTTATGAGATGCAATGAAAACAGTCCTAGGAGGGAAATTTACAGTGTTAAACATCAGGAAAACAGAAAGAGCTCAAATAAACAATCTAATGTTGAACTTGAAACTTCTAAAAAAACATTTTAAAAAATCAAATCCAAAGCGCATACATTGGAATGGATCATCTTGACCTCAATCTTATAAAAGCCATCTATGACAAACCAACAACTAGCATCATATTAAATGGTCAAAAACTGAAAGCTTCACTCTAAAATCAGGAACAAGATTGTAATGCCCATTATCACCACTCCTACTCAGCACAGTTTTAGAAACACTAACTAGAGCAATTAGAGACAAATATAAAATGCATGAAAATAGAAAAAGAGGAAATTTTTAAAAAGCAAATTAATGCAAATAGACACTAAGAAACTGTACAAAGTATCAATGAATCAAAAAGTTCATTGTGAAAGAATAAACAAGATTGATAAGCCATTAGTCAATCTCATTTAAAAGGGCAGAGAAAAGGCAAATTCAAGCAGGCAGGAACGAGAAGAGAGAAATCTCACTGAATCCCATAGAAATCCAGATCATCTATACTTACTATGAGAACCTATATTCTAATAAGATAAAAAGCACAGAAGAAAGAGACACATTCCTAGTCACAATCTAATTACCAAAACTAAACCAAAAAATATAAAAAATAACCCAATATCAGCAAATGAAGTTGAAAATGTAATTAAAAATTTACCAACAAAGAAAAGTCCAGGCCCTGACAGATTTACAGCTCAAATCTGCAAAAAAAAATTTAGAGAACTGATGTTAGTAATGCTGAAACTCTTTTAAAATGCTGAAAGGGAAGTAGTACTTCCAAAATGATTCCTGGAAGCAAGAATTACCCTGATTCCAAAACCAGAAAAGAACAACAACAAAAAAAAGAGCCTATAAGCCAAACTCTCTAATATGCATAGATGCAAAAATCCTTATTGCAGCAAAATCATCAAGCTGATTATACATCATGTCCATGTAGGATTCATGTCAGGGATGCAGGGATGGTTCAACATATGCAAATCAATAAATGCAATACACCACATCAACAGAGCCAAGGACAAAAATCACATCTCAACAGATGCAGAAAAAGCATTTGACAAAGTCTAATACCTATTCATGATGAAACCCTATAGAAAACTGGAACAGACCATCTTGGCCTCAACCTTATAAAGGCCATTGTGATAAACCAACAGACAACATCACACTAGAAGTTAAAAATACTGAAAGCTTCACTCTGAAATCAGGAACAATACAAGGATGTCCATTATCACCACTCTTATTCAGCATTATTATAAAAATATTAGCCAGGATGATCAAACTAGAGACAAAAATAAAATGCATAAAAATGAGGAAGAAATTAACTTATCATTATTTACAGATGACATGATACTCTACACAGAAAACCACTAAAACTTTTTTTTGGTGGAACCCGGGATTGAGCTCAACTCTCACGCTTGCCAGGGAAGCACTTATTCCACTGAGCCATCTTCCTGGCCCCTAAATTCTCTTAAAAACCTTGTATATTTAATATTCAAATTCAGTACACTATTGGCAAACAAAGGCAGCCCTCAAAAATCAATAGTATTCCTGTGTACAAGCAACAAGCCATAGAGAAATTAGGGAAAGCATGCCCTTCACATACTATTTTAAAAAACAACAACAACAACAACAAAAAAAAAAAAAAAAAAAAAAAAAAAAAAAAAAAAAAAAAAAAAAAAAAAAAAAAAAAAAAAAAAACCCTTAGGAATCAATCTAACAAAGGATGTAAAAGATCTGTACAGTGAAAATAACAGTACCCTAAAAAAAAAAGAGAGAGAGATGAAAGAAGATAGCAGAAAATGGAAAGATTTTCCTTGTTCTTCAATAGAAAGAAGCAACATAATCAAAATGGTCATAGTCCCCAGCTGCTATACAGATTTAATGCACCAACAATCAAAATACCATGAGCAGACCTCACAGAACTAGGGATAATATTCTTAAAATTCATTTGGAACCATTGTAAGAATCTGTTGTACTCAGGGAGAAATAGCAGCCAGAATGAAGAAAAGATAGACAAGAAGACAAGGTCAGGTGCTGGCCTATCTGCCTGGGTGGTGAGATGACCCCCAGAACAGCACTAACAGGCCTTTATTTATACCTTTGCAAAGTTAGTAACCCATGACACAGGTTTCCTAGTGAGAAAAATTAACCAGTCAGGATGCTTATCTCAGGACTGAGGTAACTTGACTGCTTTAGGCGCTGAAGCTAGCACAGCTTTTACACATTTGACCAATTTCCAGCTTTCATGGCTCCCAATAAACCAGAAGAGACCTAGAATACTAAAAGCAACCTAAAAGCAATCCTAGGCAACAAAAGTAAGTCAGGAGGCATCACAATCCCAGACCTGAACTTGTACTACAAAGCTAATGTGATAAAATCAGCATATACTACTGTTGGGGGAAAAAACAGGCCTGAGGATCAGTGGAACCACGTAGAAGATACAGACACATCTTCATCCGAAAAATGTGTATTCATCTCAGATACCAATTTTTGGATTTGGTTTTTACATTTGGGGGTCTGATTTTTTTTTTCAGTTCTTCATATGTTGTAAATGTCAGTCTTTTAAAAGACAACTGACTATAATTTTTTTCCCATTCTGGGTTCCCTTTTCACTGTTGGTGATACAGACACAAACCCAAAACACACTCAGCCACCTTATCTGTGACAAAGGAGTCAGACATGTTCATTAGAAGCAAAGACAGTCTCTTTAATTACTGGTGCTGAATAACTGGGTCTCCACATGCCCAAGACTTAAGCTAGGCCCGTATCTATCACCACACATTAAACTCAAGTCAAAAATGGATCAAAGTTCAAATATTAAAATAGAAGCACTAGATTTACTGAAAGAAAAAAATAGGTAAAAATTTTGAAGATATAGGTGTAGATAAGAGACTTCATGAACAATGAAAACCCAGCCTGCAAGGGAAATACTACAAAGAATTTTAACAAATAGGATCTTACCTTACTAAAAAGCTTTTGAACAACAAAAGAAATCACCAACATAGTGAAAAGGGAACCCAGAATGGGAAAAAAATTATAGTCAGTTGTCTTTTAAAAGACTGACATTTACAACATATGAAGAACTTAAAAAAAAAAAAAAAATCAGACCCCCAAATGTAAAAACCAAATCCAAAAATGAGCATCTGAAATGAATACACATTTTTTGGATGAAGAAATACAGATGGCAAATACATAAATGAAAAAAATGTTCAACATCATTGGTCATTCCAAAGATGTAAATTAAAACATGGAGATTCCATGTCACTCTAGAAAGAATGGCTGATGTAAAAAAAATCAACTAATAACAAATGCTGGAGGAGCTATGGGCAAAAAGGAACCCTTTTGCATTGTTAGCGGAAATGTAAGCTGGTGCAACCATTGTGGAAGACATTGTGAAGATTCCTCAAAAGCCTAGGATTGCAGGTCCCATTCTACCCATCTATTCTCCTTCTGGATATTTTCCCAGAAGAATCAATAACATCATACCTCAATGATACATGTGCATCCATGTTTCTAGCAGCACCATTTGTGACAGCTAGATCTTGGAAACAATCCAAATGCCCACCAGCCAAGTAATGGATAAAAAAAAGATACATTTCTTTTAATATATATAATGGAGTAATATTTAGCTATAAAGAATAAACTGAAGATTTTTATAGGTAAATGGATGCAATTTGAGACCACACTCATGTGAAATAAATCGGGCCTATATGTGTAAACATTGCATTGTCTCATTACTATTAGAAACTGAATAAGAAAATAATACCCAAAATACACAACAAATACTATGAATTCGGAAGAAACTGTTCAAAGAAAAGACAAACTAATAGAGAAGAGGAGAAAAGAAGGGAAAAAGGAAAATATATTTATATACAAATAAGTTAAGACAGTTATACAACTAGTTTCTCTTAGTTCTCTGAAAAGAAAGGTTAATGCCAATATTGTTTAGACAAGATATTTTGCCTGTATATTGTACTCTCCATAACTACTACACAGACAGCAATATATAATGGATTACTGCAAGTCTCTTAACCTGTTTTGAAACTGTTTTATTATGTTCATTTTCTTCTCTTTAAAAAAATAAAAAGATAATAAAAAAAGAGCCTTCTTACAACACAACTTAAAAATCAACTGACGCAAGTAGTAAATGGTGTATGCACTGCAGCAGAGCTAATCCAAGACTATCTCCATCAATATAAACCCTGACAGCAAGTTTATCCAGCAAGTACTCAGGGCCAACAGCTTACAATACAAACCTAGGATCAATTTATGGACTCCTGTTGTTAATGACCATGCAGGAAGAATAATACAGAAAACTGACAGCATCCTCAGTACTAACAGATCATCTCCGAGAATGTGAAAATGAGTTAAGTCAATTCTGCTGCACTGTCTGCACCTTGAGAATTTAAACAGCAAGTACCAAACCATAACAGAAACTCTCATTAGAAATTGAACACCTGATTTTCCTTTGCCACACCAAGCAGCTACTGGCAAATAATAGGAAGACAAAAAAATTTATCACATTCCTATTTCCTGCATTATAGAAAACTGAGCAAGTGAGTTCATGGCATAAATCACATAAGAAATTCAAGTAAATAAGTACATAAATATTTAAATATATAAATACACTACAAAATGGGACTGTCAAACGGGCCAACTTACAAATGCAATTCAACAAACCATCTGCTTTTGGACAGCTCCT
The DNA here is from genome assembly GCA_004027165.1 of Ctenomys sociabilis. Taxonomy (NCBI): domain Eukaryota; kingdom Metazoa; phylum Chordata; class Mammalia; order Rodentia; family Ctenomyidae; genus Ctenomys; species Ctenomys sociabilis. Next base: position 100,783 of record PVKA01003388.1, read on the forward strand.
GAGCTAAGAATATCATTACATTTCTAAACAATTGGAGGAAAATTAAAGAATGATATAACTCATAAAAATGCTATGACATTCAAACTTCAATGTCTATAAATAAAGTTTTACTGGAACAGAGCCATGCTCATTCGTTTACATATTGTCTACAGCAACTTTCATACTACAACAGCAAAGTTGAGTAGTTGTGAAAGAGACCGTATGGCCCACAAAGCCTAACATATTTACTAACTTGCCCTTTACTAAAAAAGTTTGCCAATCTCTGCTATAGTAAAATGAAACCTAAATTCCTAACCTTTGAGAACATACTAAGAGACCTACCTCCATGTGTATTCTTTCAAGCAATTTTGACTTTTAATAATATAAAGAAATTCCCCACAAAGATTTCACAATAAATGATAAAGACCTTGAGCTAGAGAGGGCAGTATGATTGTTTCCAAACTGACAATAACATTGTCTTTGGTATACATACAGAAGTGCAACACAATTTAAAATATTCTAATTAAATTGAAGAATGGCCGCATAAGCCATGTTTCTATTAGCCTCGTCTTATTTGATTTAGCAGAAGTAATGAATGCTGAATCAGGCTAAGGTTGTTAAGCTTATCTGGCTTTTCAAATCTGCTGAAATTAGGATAATAAAACTGAAGATATGTAAAACTGAAGACATTTAAAAAGAAAACTTGTCTTCAACTAAAACACCTACAATATGGAGAATAAACTTATTACTCCTCCTTACATAAAGATTAGCTTGAGGAAAATAGCATATAAAAAAAAAAAAGCCAGCCCTGCATGAGGACCATGGAACTACATTTTAGAAGACCAAAAATAGCTTGGTTTTCTTGTGATACCAACATTTCACACATTTGCAGGGGAAAAAACAACAGGCAAAATACAGAAGCTCAAAATATTCTCTAGCTGACAAAATGCTGCACTAAATTTTTGGCTCCAATAAAGCTAAATTCCATGCCTCAAGAAGGGAAGGGGTGGTGACTGATCTGCTTGAAATGAGCAAAATTCTTTGTAGACCTGTGAAATTATTCACTTATTGGAAGCACTGCAGAACTATGTGGTCACCACCACTGATCAACTCTAGTTTTGAGACTAAAAGTGAGGTTACGGCGCTTTTCATTTCCCAAATTTTATGAGTTTATTGATAGAAACACACGGAGCATAAATTCCATGCTGAAACTACATTAAACATGTTGGTATGTTATAAAATACAGTGTCTTTAATAATATTTATTTTAGCACCGATTAATTTTATGGGAGAATAATAAATTAGCAGCAGCTTCTTCCTCCACTGGCATAAGATTCTATGACAAAATCAACAGATATAGGCCAGATCAATGGAGTGAGAACAACCTATTTGGAGTGAGCTATGAAGATGCACTGGTTCGTGTATTGATTCTCAGGGATCAGAAGCAACCCAGGTCTGCACGCAGCAAGGAAGACATTCAGTTCCTCTGTTTCCCATAATTTGGAAGACACAAATGAATCTAGTAAATAAGTCATACAGAAAACCAAGAAAATCTGTAGAAAAAGGGAAGTATAAAATGGTCAGTTGCCAGCTAAAGATGTTACACAAAACTGCACTTCCACTAGCTCTGATGTTGAAGCTGCAACAGGCACACTCTTCACACATCAGTCCTTATGCCACATAGCTACAAAATATTAAGCTATCCATCAAAGTAAGGATCCCATTAAACAATCTTTGGGTGTGCCACCCAGCTGAATGAAAATGAAATCCTAATGCTTATCGGAAATGGGAAAGTGATTTAAGGGGAAATATGTTTTTTAAGTGTATCCCAGCAAACAATATTTTAATAACTTTTTTTATACTACCAGAATAAATCAAGTAAGGAATATTAGGACCCCCTTTAACTTTTAAATATTAGGAAAATTATCCCTCTTCTGGATTTTTAGTAATAGTTTAAAAGGGCATAGTGAGATTCCATAATTAGAGGCAATAAAGCAAAGGTCAGAGTATCACACATGTGTGTTGAAAGTGAAACTCAGCCAAATAGCTCAGTGGATTAAAGTGCCTGCAAGCAGGCTCAAGGGCCAGGGGTTGGATCCTTGGGCCTGCAGTGCCACCTCCCCCTCCCCTCCTACCAGGCGTACTGAGATGGCAATTTAGACTGGGCGTGGTGGTGCATGCCTGTAATCCCAACTCTTGGGAGGGTGTCAACAGGCAGATCACTATGAGTCCAATCTCATAGTAAGAGCCTGAGCACCCTGCAGACCCTTCCCTAAAAAAACACATAACAACAAAATAATAAATAAATAGAAAGAAACTCAGGCAGAAGATCTCAAAGTCTGTGCTGTTTTCAGATAAAGACAGGGAGTTGGAGCACATCATCACCCCCATCAGACACTTGTCTCCAAAGTACTAGATGGTTTAGGTGACATAAAATGAAAACGTATTACAGAAAGGCTCTCTACAGTATACACATGGCCCTCAGAAATGCTCCCTTTCACACATGCCTTGAAAGGAGAGAAGGACAACACTGATGAACATGCAAAATACATTTGCAAAAAGAGAAATCACAAACTATACATATTGTTTGTTCACCATCAACTCTCCCCTAACTAAAGAGAATTGATATCAGGAAAGCAGGCAGCTATAGAATGCACTGGCTAATTACTGGGAATCAGCAGCACATACCAAAAGCAGCACACTTTGAAATTAGATGACCTAGTAGGTTCACACACCAGCTCTACTTCTTGCTAATTTCTTGGACCTTGAGAAGGTCACTTAACCATTTTGTATCTCAGTTTTGTTACATTTGAATTGGGACAGCTTCGTCACTAGACTGTTTGTTATAGGAATAGAGAAGAGAATTAATCTAAGCTACTGCAAACAGAGTTGATGAACCAATTACATAATAAATCTTATTCTTACCCCTTCACAATGAAACAAATAATTCACCACATGAGAAAACATACAACACTAGGATAGGCTAGTTTTACAAGTGTGATACATGAGAATATTTTCTGTAGCACATGTAGTTCATACATTTTAACAACTGCAATTTAAATATGTTTTAAAAGAAGATACAAACCAACAAATCTTTCATTTCACTGCCAATACTGATTTGAATGAAGTTAAATAAAAATGTAAGTCACTGAGAAATATTATATAAATAATACTGGCAAAATAAAGATATGGGAGTGACATTTAAAAAAAAGAAAGAAACACTATGTTTTAGAGATATAAAATACAGAAGAAAACTTTCTTTCATCAAAAACTTACCATTTAAAGTCTATGTGGACCAAAATGGGCAAATCACAGAAATATCCCAGGTAGGAGTTCAATAATACGTACATCATATTCAGGAATAGTGGTAAGTCCCTCTGTTTTTTTTTTTTGTTTGTTTGTTTGTTTTTTTTTTTGCTCTTTAAATTCATATCACATACAAAAATAAATGAGTTTTAACAATCACCATGCTGTGTCGTAACATAAGCTGATTTGGAAACCCTTGTATAGTAGCATGTTAGGGATTTGTATGTTAAATCTCTCTTTGAATTATCCAGGAAATCATTATTTTCTCACCTCTATTTTACAAAACTAAAAAAACAAAGGTTTCTACTAGTTCAACAGCCAGATCACCCAAGCCACTTCAAACAAAACATAGAACAATCTACTTAAAGCTGTGAGATCCAGGAAGACTAAATGGTCTTAGATTTCGGCAATATCATCCTTGGAGACTGTTGTGTGACAGAAATAAGCTGAATTTGCACTTGAAAATACAGTAAAGCAACCACCTCTCCCTTTCAAGAGAAATGGGAAGCAAACGAACAGGGACAAGAAAAGAGCTTTAAATATCTTGTAAGGAAAGCCAGACTCCTTAAAATCACTCACACCCTCAGCAGGCCTTTCCTAAAACTTTTGACATGTCTTAAACACAAAAGGCCTATTAGGCAGTTCATAATTTATGCAACATATTTAACTTTTGGTTCTTTAATCTCTTTATTCTTTTGCCTAATTGCCCTATAACATTTTAACAGAACACTTTCATTCTGTCAAAATTTATCTATACATACTACTAGTTTAAAAATAAATAAATGAAAAACAAAAAGCTGCTGTGAGAGGGATCCAATGCCCGGGAGCATATCCTAGACAGAAGAGAATACTCGTGGCAAGAGGAAAGCTGTAACGTAATTAGTAAAAAGGTAAGTAGCAGTGACATTCTCTGAAATATTTCTGATTTGCTTCTACAGTTGGAGCTATACAAGGTGAGAGTGTGTTAATGGCTAATTAGGAACCTGTATTTGCTAATAGTCAAGAAGAATAAAGCTTCAAAACTGTATCACAAAATCACTCTGTCATATTGACATTCCTTCCAACTGTCGCTACTGCATTGATTTTCACAGGAGCTCTATGATTCAGCTCCCCGTGAACCCCCGTTGGAGCAGTGCCCAGCTGCATCCCTGCCATGGGCCACTAGAGAGTGGAGCGAGGCGAAAGAATGAAGAAATGATCTTGCCTCCCCACAACTTGCTTAGGAAGCAAGGGACTAGATCCAATAGCTTTTAACAGAATTTCTCAAAAAATATTTTAATGTTTTTAAAAAAGAAAGAAAAAACATAAACTGTGTTTTCTTCAAAAGCAGTATTTTGGCCCTCAGAGGTAATGTTTTGTTGTAGAGTTGTTTTATTTTAATTTTTTAAATAATAATTCTTAGTTTCCTTTCTTACCCAGAGCTAACAGCAAGAAATAGATTGAAAGTTGAGAAAGCTTCCCCAAGATTACCTACAAATAAAAATGCAACTGATCTTTGTCTGTAGAGAGCAGCACTAATCCCGGGGCCATCCGCACTACATCAGCACGCCAGTGCTGATGGGTACTGCCGTCGATGTGGCTATTCTACCTTGACTTCTGAATGTCAAAAATAATATGGACAGAATTGACTAAGCAGTCTCTGAGGTACTGCCTTTAAAATTTTTAACTTTATGGCCATTAAATATTGAACAGATAATTGGATTTATCCCCTTCAGTGCTTTATGGATGTACAAAGTACCTACCTTCTCCTGTTTTATTCAAATTAATGGTGCTCTTTTAAAGTACCTGTCCTGAGTGCACGCTATAGCCGGCTCATTAAAAGGATGCTTCATCTTCTGCTTACCAACTCTTTTCTCTATTTGCTATGAGAGAGCAAAACCGCACTCAAAACCACATTGACAGTTAAGGGCAAATCCACGGAGAGCCACCCTTAAACCCAGAATTTTCCCTTCCTAAACTCAAGTACGCAGTGTGATCTTGCTGTCGATTAGCTGCTACTGCAGAACACCACAGGCACAGAATCCATTTATTCTGTTTCTAATTAAAATATTTAGAAATGCTTCTTTACAACTGAGTACCTTATTGCTACACTTTAAATCAAGTCTGGAGAACACAGGGATGGCTAGGATCTCTCCAGGGCATGAGCCAAATGAAACCCTGGGCTGTGTATTGGACGAGGAAAAAAAACAAAATACTCCCATGGAAAAGCTGTGCAATTCACACTAGTGAACAGGTATTTCTATCAAGTATGACTAACACCTACAAATGTACAATCTGAAAGTAACTCTGGAGGAGATGTTAGAGGAAAGGGGTTAATGGAAATAATGTTTTCATTTTCAACAATACAAATTCATAATCAACATTCCATTGGCCCATGACCTCCCCTTACCCAATTCTTGTTCAAGTCATTTGCTAGAATAATTGAAACCCTCTTTGAGAGTCTTTAGATTTCATTCCATGTTTTGGGGAATATGCAGCTAAGAGACATTTTTTTTTTTTGAGACATTTAATATCAATCTTTCTTAGCATTTCTAATATAAGCAGATGACCCAAATTCAAGCCTGATCACTCACCTGCCTATACAGTACAGCTTAAAAGAGATCCTATTATTGCTCTCAGAACCCTTACAGAAAACATACATTCATACTCACAGGAGTTTGTGCCACCAGGTACAAGACCAAGCACTTATTTTTAAAATATATTTTTAAAGAAACTGATTTTCAATTAAAGAATTTTTAAAACTAAGATTAAAACTACTAATACATTAAATAGAAGAGGGAAAAAAGTCTCCATATGTAAAAAACATCAAAGTGTATCAATAGGAATTATTGTTCCTGAATAAAATACTAAAGATATTTCAAAGCATCTCCTATATTTGAGCTTTTAATACATGTCACAGATTATTAATTACTCTTACAGCTAAAACTGGACAACCAGCCAGCCAGTCATTAACATGACTCTACAAAGGCACATACTTTTCAAAGGATCATCTCAATTATTCTATCAGCCAAGCATTCAAAACTATGGTTATTAGGAAAATATTAAGGATTAGAGAAAAAAATACCTGAGATACTCTTTCACTCATGGTTAATAATCAATAAGATTTTACAACCTGCAAAAATTCTACCCAAATGCAAGTAAATAAAGTCTGCTTCATCACTCAGACAGACCAACTCTCCAGCTGTACACAGCCTCTCTTCCTAATGATCTTTAATATGTTTGTTTTCTGAGTTACACATGATAAATATCAAAAATATAAGCAAGGCTTGCTGACAGCCCCTAGAGATTAATTTCACAGTGCCTTTTGGTATACAACTATTTTATTTCTTCTTCTGCACTGCTATTTTCTATATAAAACAGGATAAAACTTGCCATCCACACAAGTCAAGAATACGTGGGTTACTTCTAACAAGATTACCTGCCAAAATGAAAGGAGCAATTGTGAAAATTTGCTGCTACCTTTAATTCTACAAATGGAGAACTCTCCTGGAACACCAGTTCACTGTAAATTGGGTGGCAGCTCACTAATTCACTCAGGATTAACTGTTGTGAGCCTACATTCCATGCACCCCAATGGTAATTTTCAATGAGAAACAAGCATAGGAGTATCACATGGGTGAAGTTCAGAAATGTCAAGTATTAACAAAGAAAACCTATACATCTCACTATGATGTGAAGTGGGAAAACAGTTACAAACCTGGAGTATATGTCAGCCTTTTTGGGTTGATAATCAGGAGCTGAATTCTTGAAAAGTGCACATATTTCGTATATCTAGCATTCAGAGATGTTTTCCAAGTTAAACTTCAACAGTGAGAACTAATGCAATTCACACTAATAAGCTAGAGACAAAGAAGAAAATAGGGAGCTGATGGGACAGCACCAGGGAACATGAGCACCAACACAGAGAGCGTATCATCAAGTACTGGCCCCTGCCTTGCCTTGGGAACCACACACAAATGTCTTACTTTCCACTACACAAAAAACTGAGACTGGCTGCAGGGTTCAAGAGAGAGTTAGTTTTGGTTCCACTGAAATTCCTAAAATGTACACTTGTTTTAAAAAAAAAATGCAGACACCTGGAAGGGAGGGGAAGTCATGTGGTTCAGTGGGAAAGCACTCCCTTTGTGGGCACAAAGGCCTGGGTTCTGATCCCGACACTGCTTCCCCCTCCCCTCGCCCCACCAAAAAAAAAAAATAAATAAAATAAAGGGTAGAATAAGGTGATAATTTTCAGTGTTAGGACAACTAATCAAATTTTCTTAAGCAAATGATCAACTCCAGCAGTGATACATGTCTTGGGTAAACCTTTACTTAAAACAGTATCATCTACCTCTTTATAGTACAAATTCTGAACTTTGAAAGCATGTGAGGATTCTACAAGATTCAAAAACTAAAATTATGCAACAAAAGTGAGGGGAAAAAATAAAAAACTGATAGTGAAAGCAAAAGCCAACACACACTTGGGAGGCTGAGGCAGGAGGTTTGTGTGTTCAAGGCCAACCTGGATTACCTGACAAACCCTGTCTGTCATCCCCAAAAAGTAAGTAAACAGATCCCAATGTAATTTAAACAAATAACCACTGTGAAGAGAAGAGAGACAAAGAGTAACACAAATTATTATTTCAGAATTGTACTCTGCAGGAAAGGCATAGAAGAAAAACAGCAGACAAGCCCTGGACACATTTTTTTTTTTTATTTAGGAGGTCTGTTTTCCCTAGCAGTATGGGTGAAGCAATTCTGAATCTATTTTTAGATGTACTAGAGGGCTGAATAAATAAGCAAATTCGATAGGAGCCAGGACTTTCACTATGGAAGAAGAAAACAGTACACAATGAAGATAAGAATCTTCTATGCGAAATGGTCTAGAATTGGAAGGTATGATGAGAATTATAACTCTGAACACATGTAAAACATAAAGGTACATAAAAATGATTTTTCCTGTCTCCTAAAAAAGGCTGAGAAGTGAATTCAGTATTAGTACACCTAGCACCACAGTATTGGTTTCTGATGCTATTATCTTCCAAAAGTAGCCAATATTCATTGGAAAAATAGTGGATTTAAATCTATGGCAGAAAGGGCTGGCCAAATAGCTCAGCAGGGGCCAGGGGGTATGCAGAGACAGTGACTGAGACTGGGTGTGGTAGCTACGGCCCCCTATAATCATATCTGTTGGGAGTCTGTAAACAGGTGAATCACTAGGAGAGCTATCTAGTAGTGAGACTCTGTGCACCCTGTAGACCCTTCCCTAAAATAAAAATAAACACCTAAATAAATAACTATGGCAGAGAAGTCACAAGATGAGCCTAGATTTCAGAAAAAGAATTTACACTCCAAAAAGGATCCCATGAGCATTTCAAAAGGACACAAAATATAATCTGAAATTCAGAGCCTACTGATGAAATCGAGGAGAATATGCAGGTCAAAATGATTAGAAAAGAAACAATAAACCATCAAGGGGAGCCTATGAGTTAATGTGATGGGCAGGGAGGCCTACAGATTAGCGGAGGCTGAGGCCAGAAGTGGTGGATGAACTCTGCATGAAGAATACCACACCGAGCATGAACAGTGCCGGGTTGCTGAGGTGGGGGATCATCATGGACAGGGGCTGATCCCAGCAAGAGTCATGAGTGAGCAAGGAAGAACTTCACACGCAGGCTGAGGGACTTGAATGCCCTCGCGGTGCTTCCTCGCAGACCGCTTCCTAATTATACAGAAAAACATAACAACCACACAGCAAAAATAAACTCAGTTGACAGCAAGGCCAGAGAATCAAAATTAATATTACTAGAAAAAGGCAGGACAGTAGGTCCTCTGGATAGCATACCTTTAAAGGATGCATCAAGGAAGCATTACTGACTCACTCTTCTCATCATTAAGCACCAGACAGAACTACACTAGGATCTTTAAAGGGGAACAGGATTATGTCAAAGTCATAAAAACTAAAAAGCATGAAAAATAGCCCTAACCTCTTTTTTTTGCCGCTAGGAATGAGTATGGGGCTTTTCCACTGAGTTACACCCCCATCCCCAGGCTCTTTTTATTTTTTTATTTTTTGGGGGGGAGACAGTTTTATTAAGTTGCCATATTATCCAGCCTGGGCTTGAACTTTGGATTCTCCTGCCCCAGCCATCCAGTTTGTTGGGAATACGTGTATGCATTACTACACCAGCCCTATGACCCTGGAAAGACTCCTAGCGTGTGATTCTGCCTTCAATTCTGTACTCCAGGGAAAGGACATTAGTAGATCAAGTGACCAAGGTGATGTATGGACAGAAGTTTAGATGAATACATTCTGTTAAATTTCGTGTGAAGCTTACTGTACCAGTCACATTAAAAAAAAAAAAAAAATCTTATTCTCTGAAAATACATTGTCAAGTATTTAGAGGCAAAGTCACATGATATATGCAACTTATTCTCCAAAATCCAGGAAAACATGCACAAGAGAAAAACAGAGAGAAGGAGAAAAACAGGGAAGAAGAATTTGCACCAAGACAATGGGGTAAAACACCAGAAAGGAGATAATCAGTGAATATCAATGTTCTTTGCACATTGCTGTTGCTTTTCACTAAGTTTAAACCACTATTCCTCCCCCCTCCCCCCTCCCCCTCCCCCTCCCCCTCCCCCTCTTCCT
>PVKA01003389.1:0-19115 GCA_004027165.1 Ctenomys sociabilis
CCTTTAAAAAAAAAAAAAAAAAAAAAAAAATTGAGTAATCTAAGTGACTTGTCCAAGCTGGTATGAGATGAAGAGACTGAAGCAGGTGCAGGGGCAGCCCAGGGAGTGCACCAGGGCCCCACTCAGAAGCTCCCAGGCCTCCACCCCCATCACTCCACCCCCATCAGCTCACTGGGTCACCTCCATTGGCCTTGAGGTCTCCTTCTCCAGCTCTCAGGGCCCCACCCACCTAATCACATGGCAGCTTCAAGGCTGGAGGGACCCAGGCAGTGGCTTCCTCTCTTGGGAAAACCCAAAGGCTTTCACTCTCAAATGTGGCTTCCACTGTGGAAAACCTCTGGCTTGGTTGCATAGCTCTGGGCCAGTTCTGCTCTCTGGGCCTCAGTTTCCTCACCTCAATGAAAAGGACTGGGTGGGAATCATCTTTGTGTTTTCTTCCAGGCTGTGCTGGAGAGTGCAGAATGGCCTTCACTCCCAGAGTCACATCCAGTGGCAGAGATTCCCAAATAAGTCAGGGGTAACGATGCAGCATGTGAAAAGTCAGAAATGCTACCTAGGGTTTGGGGGTCACCTGTCTAGTCCAGGGGGTTCCAAATGGCCTGAGGCCCAGAAGAGGCTGATAGGATGGGGTACCTGCTGGAGATGATGTGGAAATTTGGAGACCAGGCCTGACAGCCACACAGGAGGGATGGGGAAAGGAGGCTGGCCCTGGGGTGGCAGGGGACCAGCAGGGAGCTGCTGGGCGGAAGGTGCTCAGCTGTTCACCAGAGAAGGGGGCTAAGATCCAGTTGGGGGTAACAGACTGGTGTGGCAAAAGCCCTTGATGGTGCTGGGGCAAACAAGTGACCCCAGCTGTGCAGAGAGGACAGGCGTAACTTTCCTAGGGTTCCCATGACAAATTACCACAGAGCAGGGTAACAGCCCAAGTGATGCCTCCCACAGTTCAGAGGCCAGGAGCCTGACATCGAAGTGTGGGCGGGGCCTGCGCCCTCCAAAGGGTCTAGAGGAAAATCCTGCCTTGTCCCCACCAGCTTGTGGTGGCTGCCGGCCATCCTCTCAGTCCTGGGTTTGAGCTGTGTTACTTCAGCCTTCAGTGTCCGGTCATGATACACCCTGCTCCGCATGTCTCTGCTGCATTCACATTTCCCGCTTCCTACTGGGACACTGGATTATGTCCGGGATTACATCGCCAAAGATCCTGTTTCCACATAACAAACAGGCTTTGGGCAGGGGCAGGGCCATGAATTTAGAGGCCCAGTGTCAGAGGGCTGGGGAGCGGTACCCCAGCAGGGCTGGCTTCACTAGGGCCTATCTGGGGTGATTCCTCTGATGCCGGTGGGAGCCATTCGCTGGAGGCTGTCTCAGAGCCCTGAGGCCACGTGTAGCAGGGACAGTGCCATGCTGATGTAGCTTCTGGCCAGCGTAGGAGAATCTGAGCAATAGGCCCGGGCAATTGAGAGAGAGCACAGAGAACACAGCTGGTTGTTCTGGCAAGCCCGGAACCAGTTCTAATCCTGACCCTTCTGCTATCCTGTGAGACCCTGGGGAGATGTCTTACCCTCTCTGAGCTTTGCCTTCCTCACATGAAACATCAGGCTGGGCCAAGCTGATGTCTTCAGGCCTTGCATCTGGAGGACTCCTGGCTCTGAAGAGGGGCCAGGGCCGGAGCCCCAGGGAAGCTGGGGACCCCATGACTGTTCACTCTGAAAAATAGCTGGCAAGTTGCCAGCTCCTCTTGTGGGCAGGCAGTGCACCCCACCCTCAGCCCCAGCAACACACAGTCAAGCTCGCTGTTCCATTTTTAGTGAGAAATCAGGGCTTCGGGGGCAGAATGTGAACGGGAGTAGCTGGATAGGCCTGGGCCTCTCCTGGGCGCTCTGGCTCAGCAGCTCACGGGCCTGGGGCCCTCAGACATGTGTTCCAAGTCCGCGGGGTGTTAAACACCACTTACATAGATCTTCCCTTGGGACAGAGCCAGAGCCACATGGCAGTGTGGAGCGCTCCGTGACAGCCCACACCTATGTCCCTGCTTGGGCACAGAAGGCTGGAGCGGTCCTGCCATCTCCCTGTACCAAGCCTGGATCCACCTTCAACCTCCACTGTTAGGGACAGTGCCCTCTCCTGCTGCTAATCAACTCCTGGCTCTGCAGAGGGGCCAGGGCCGGAGCCTCAGAGCCGGAAACCCCTTGATCCTGATTCTGAAAACACAACAAATGCACAATGCCATGCTTACATATGTACAGACGCCCACCTGCCAGCATTCACCACTGTCCTCCCTCATGTGTGTCCTCAGCCGGGAGTTCCCAAGCCTGCAAGCCCCATGGCCACAGTGCAGGCTCCCTGTGGGCTCCAGTGTGTGCTCTGCCACCCACTGCAGGAAGGGGACCTGGGACCCACTTTGCTCAGGGAAGACATACACTCAAGCGGGCTCTGCGAGGCTTTGTTTCTCTGTCCTTCCCTGCCCTGTGCCCCAGTGCAGGGCAGCAGGAGGACACAACCCACCCACACAGTCACTCCATGTTTACTTGGGGCCAACACAAACAGCCCTAGGTCTAGATGCAAGTTGTTTATTTGAGAGCTGAGCCCAGGAGGTCGTGGAGGCCAGGAGGGAGGAGGAAGGGAGCAAAGGCAGGAAGCAGTGTGTCTGGCCTGGAACCTTCCAGATGAGTGGGCGGAACCCACTGCAAAGCCACTGTCGTCCTCAAGGGGCGGGGCTGCGCAGCAGTCACCCACCCATTCTCATTCTGCGCAGCATGAGGTCCTCTGGAACATTGTTCTGCTCCTTGGAAGGCCAAACATGTGCCCCTCACTAAGGAAGTTCCTCCGGAAGAGACACATGGGAACCACCCCCTGGAGCCGAGTGGCTGTGCCATGAGGGACCTGAGGACCCTCTGGTGGACGGGCAGTCTTTTTCCATCCTCACTTTGACCACGTATAAAGATCGAGATATAAGATCCAGTGTCAGAGGGCTGGGCATAGAGCTCAGCCCCACAGCACCTGTCTGGCAAGTGGAAGGTCCTGAGTTAGATTCCTAATACCAAAAAATAAAGAAGAAAGATTTACATATAAATATGCATGTACTTTCACATGTGCGCGCACACACACACACACACACATCACCCATTGTCCCTCCTCTCCCCACTTGGTCTTCTGATGCACTATCTGGCCTAGAGAAGCAGAGGACATGGGCTTCCACCTCTGAGAAAGTGCACCAGGTGGCAAGGGAGCCTGGCTCCCCCGCTCTAGGAGCCCTTGACCCCTAGAGCCTCCTCCTGCCTCATCGCTTGGCGCTCGGGTTCCAGTGCCTGGCTCCCACCCAATGTATCAGCCACAATCTCAGGCTTTGAAGCTGGAGACTCCCCAGGCAGCCAAAGGGCTGACTGCCAGGTGGGGGGAGTCCTGGGGGTGCCAGCCCAGGTGTGTGGCGATTATCTCAGAGGCATAATCAAGAAGCCTTGTCCCCAGCTCTACTAATGAATGATTGCACCCTGCCCCTCCTGCCACTGCCCCCATGCTGGCTGCCTGGATGGTGACAGACACCTGCTAGGCCCTGGAATCCTTCCCTCCCCCAGCTGGCCTCTTCTTTGTGCTGTCACAAAGGGGACAAAGCAAGGACCACCTGGGGAGGGGAGGCCTCAGGGCTCCCTATTTCTCAGCTGTGAGGGTGCTCCAACCTCAGGTACAGGTTGGAGGTGGATTAAAACCGCCTCTGAATGCTAGAGTTTTATCTTGAGCAGGCTGTGCCCACAAAGAGAGGAACAGACGCTGGGTAGTGGCCTGGGGTGAACAGCAAGATCTGAGGGGCCCCATCTGGCAGCCACCCAGAGTTACATGCTCCTGGATGTGGGTGCACAAGATAGGGCCATGCTGCTCCAAGCTGGGTGCCATGCGGCGGTCCCCAAGGACACTGATCAGGTTGCTTTGCCCCCAAGGCCCACGTGGGATGCACAGTTAGCCCAGCCTCAATTTTGACAGCCATAGCCATGGAAGAACAAAGCTCCGAGAAGTTGGAGCTAGCGGTGCGCACACTTCAGGCTGGGCCTGGCCCTGGCCAGGCTACCACTCTCCACCACCTGGCTTGCACTTCAGTGTAGGTTACCCTGCAGGTTGTCCCCGCTGATGGGGACAGGGAGTTTATCATAAATAAGATGGGTTCGCACCTGCTTGGGCCAGCGGTAGGCGAACACTCACTCCTACTCGCCTTCTACTTGACTGTCCAAACTGTTTCGCAGCCTGCTGCATGGCAGGGCTGCTGGCTGCGTACAGTGAGAGTGCTGTGGGGGTACAAGATGGTTACTTTTCCCTGTCAGCTGGTGTGAAAGAAGGGAGGGGAGAGGGAGAAAGTGGAAGAGAGACATACAGAGAGAGAGAGAGAGAGAGACAGAGACAGAGAGAGAGAGAGACAGAGAGAGCTTATCTGTAGATCTCTGCTGGGCCTCTGGTCTCCCCTGGAGAAGAGTTAGAGACCATGGCAGAGAGAAGCTGGCGTCTGTGGCAGAGATGCTGCACATCAGGGGCCTGCCTGCTGGGCCCATCCACGCTGGCCATTAAGATGAGCCATGGCCTCTCCAGGGCCATCTTTCAGAGATGGAGATGCTGGTGAGAGGAGGGAACCCATTACTCACTGCTAAAGAAAGACTCATTGCTTTGCACTAACCCTTGGTTGCTATTGAATCTACCATTGCGCCCCTCCTATCAAATGGCTTCTCAAGGGTTTAATTAACTTCTTAGCACCTTCGGGCAGGCAGCCTGGCCCCCACCGCTGGGCAAAGCCTGAGTCGCCATAGTGAAGGCCAGCAGGAGGGGACACTCTCCCCATACGTGAGGAGACCACAGGGGTCGGAGTCTGTACCCTTCTGGCCTGGGCCAGGCTGCCCCTGTTACAGATGGGAAGATAAAGGCCTGGCACGAGGAAGGCCATGTGGGCAACGTGCCCACGATTACCTGCAGGAGGCACGAGCAGTCCTAGAGCCCATGCCCTGAGCAGGGAGGCAGAAGGGCCCTCTTGGAGCCTCAGCCATGCCCACCCCTCCAAGGCCACAGCCCTAATGAACACACAGTACAGAATGATTGTGTGGACCAGCTAGATCCACGGCAAAACCAGCCTAAGACTGAGGCCTTCCCCGTGTTCTTCATCACACTCACTGGCCCGGCCCAAATGTCAGACACATGCTATCCCATTTAGTCCTCATTGGGACTCCAGGCGGCTGGCATTTCTACCCCTGCTTTTCTGATAGGAAGCAGAGGCTTGGGGTTTTAAGTAACCAACTCCACAAAGACCTCCTTGCCAAAAGCACTGGACTATTCTGCCTCTCCAGAGAAAAGCTTGTGTCTCTGGACCCAATCTTTGCACTGAAAAGCAGACCGAGCCCTTAGCAATGGCCATACCGTTCAAATATGGACTCGAACTCCTGGCTTCTAATTCTGTGCCCAGTGCAGGCCCTTTTGACCACACCCCAATATTCTACATCTCTGCTTTGTTAGTCTTCTCTCTCTGGCAGGGGACCAGGCTCCCAGCTTCCTGAGCAGTTCTGCCAGACCCAGGGTGACACCTGCTCTGTCCCTGCGCGTGGTCCCGGGAAGGTCCCTTCCCTTAGGCCTCCATTGCTTCATTTAAAGATGTGCCTCCTAGGACATCTGTGAGAATTAAATGTCTGGTGCATCCAGGAATGCATTCAGTAGCATTAGGACAGGGGTGTGGCCTGCCTCTGTCTGCATCCTACTGCAGCAGTTGTTCCCACCTGGGAGGGTTTGTCCAACACCTCTCCCAATTAGAATTGGGACACAGGAGCCCTGGACGACATCAGATGCCAGAAGAGAGCCCTTCCCCACCCACAGGGAGTGTGAGCTGCCTCTCAGGCTGCAGGCTAATTAATTGTGAGGGGCTGACAGCAAAGAGGGGCTGCACGGCTCGCCAGCAAGCCCAGAGCAACGGTGGAATAATGGGCTCTAATGCACTAGCCTTCTCCGGGGACCTGTCTTTCATCCCCAACAAAACTAATTAATGACAGCAATAAATAAACCAAGCCAATCTTCCCTCCTCAGACCAGCCAGGGTTCTCAGAGAAAAGCCTGTTGCTGGCTGGATCAGAGTGCTGTGGCCTAGGGTCTTCTGTGGGGTCAGAGGCCCTGTGAGACAATGTGATTGGAGCAGGAGGAACCGAGCCCAGGAGAGCTGCTTGATCGCAGGCTGCCAACGTGGGGACTGCGAGTTCCAGCACTAGTCAAGCCAGCACGCTGCCCAGTAGCTTTGCCATCCTGAACTTGGAGGTGTTAAACCCATCAAGAACAACTGTGGTCTATAAGTCAGTCTATAAGCTATATCTTGATGGCTTACAGCAGATGGACAAGACCAAGAAGACAACAGGAAGGATGTCCTAGCCCTGGGTCTCAGGTCAGTTAATGCTGTAACAAAACGCACGAACGTCAAGCAGGTGGCCCGGTGGCGGAACGCTTGCCCGGCAGGCGGCAGGCCCTAGCTTTGACCTCCAGTGCTGCCAAGCAAAGCAGCACCCAAATCTAACCTAATCAACGGGAACTACAAATTCCCCCAAACACTGCCCCTGGCTCTCAACTTTGAGCAGACATCAGAACTCAAGCCCGGAGGACTTGAGGCAGCCAGGACTGCCGGCCCTGCCCCTGCCCCAGCCTTCCAGAGGCAGCTGGGCCCACACCTGGCCTTCCTCTAAGTTGCCAGGGGATGCAGAGGCTGCTGGAGGGAGCTTCACTCAGCACCAAGGGTCAAAGATGGATGCCCCTGCTTCCAGCTGGCTCGAGGTCCCAGGCTTCGCCTCTCTAGGCTGCAGTTTCCTCTGTCTACAAAGCAGGGTGCGTACATGAGATTGCATATGGGGGAGCAGGGCTTCACAGCTCTGGGGTCTGCTGAACCCTTTGAGGCAGTGCAAGGTCTGCTGGCAACAGGTGACCCTGGGCCACGTCATGGGTGTGTCTCGGCCCTATTGGCTTCTGCCCCCACAAGAGAAACAAGATCACAAAGAGCCAGCACCTTCTCAGGAGCCCCCACTTTTGTGTAGCCACATGTCTCAGATGATGTGGGGAACTTTGGCCCTACTACGTCACCTACACCTCCTTGCATACCCCCAGTAACAGGGAACTCATTCTCTCCCATTCCAAAGTCATAGAGAGGGGTGGGGAGATAGCTCAGCGGCTTAAGTGCCTGCCTGGCAAGTGCAAGGTCCTCAGTTTGCTCCCCAGTACCAAAAAACAAAAACAAAACAAACAACCCAAAAAAACAGTCATAAAGAGCTTTTTTTTTTTTTTGGTATGTATTTGGTACAGGGTTTCACTATGCAGCTCAGACCCATAGTGATCCTCCTGTTTCAGCCTCCCCAGAAATAGGATTATAGGTGTGCACCACCACACCCAGTCTTGGTAGCCAGCTCAGCATGCAGTATCAGGGATTGAACCTGGATCCTTGTGCTTGCCTAGACAGGTGGTTTGGCTGCTAAGCTGTCGCTGTGTCCCCATAAAGAGCTTGAGTTTTTTTTTTTTTTTATTAATTTTTGCTACAACTTTAAAATCCGCCTCCTCATGATCACTCCCTCGCCCACCTCTGAGTCTGTTTCCTCAAGGTCCCATCCAGCACCAGCATGCACCTGGCTAGACCACCAGTCTCCCCACCAATGCTGAGGCACTCGGAGGCCAGCGTGACCTCTGAGCTCCAGTTGCCTTCTGGCATGGGCAGAGATGAGACAAGGAGGTGACAGGTGAGAGACACTACATGTGAGTGAGAGTGTTGTCTTGCAACAGTGGGGCAGGCAGGAAGCCCATTTCCTGGCCAGCTGGTTCCTCGGCCTGCGTGTGCAAGTAAGAATGCACTGTGGATCTCCCCGGTGCTATCCCTGGGTGCACCTGAGTCAGAAGCCGCACCTTCCTCTCAGAGCTCTTCCCAACCCCCTCAGGCCTGTGGCCAATGGAGCCAAAGCCAGAGGACCAGCTGCCCGCACCCTCAGATGCGCGGGGCCTGGCTCCAGGGTCTCTAGACAGCAGCTTGGTCTGTAGGGGTCTCACAGTGACTGAGCCCAGCAGCAGGCCCCGTGGGGACTCTGCCTCCTGCATAAAGCAAAGCCATTCGTGCAGGAGCAGCACCTACTGTGTGAGTATTACAAGGGGCCAGAAGTGGCAGTGCCCAAGCCATGTGTCAGATCCGTGTGAGGAGGACACTGCCACTGGGCACAGGACCACCCCACTCCACCTCCAGGGCTGTAGATCATCGTCGCCGCCCCTGGGGCCACCGCCAGCCTGGCTTCTCCAGGGTCCTGCTGGTGTACAGCACGGCCCCTCTAAGTGGCAGACCTCAGGTAAATGCCGGGAAAGTGGGAAGCTAGATTTTCAGCTTCAGTAGCAACAAATAGGAGTGAAAATCCTCCAAAACTAAAAAGAAGGTTCAGAACTAGGACAGGAAAACAACCTGTGGTCACTTCTATCCAGGGCAACTTGCCTATGGCAGGGTAAGGATAAAAAACACAACTCACCCTGAGCATTTGCTATGTGATAGCTTCTCTTCCAAGAGTTTATAAGAAGTCAGCTTATCTGAGACTCTTGGCGTCTCCACAAGGGAGGTGCTTTATTTTCATCATGATCCGCACTGCTCCACCAACAGGGCAGCTGGAGGACCAGGGCGGGCACCCGCAGGCACCCAGTGATCAAGAAGCAGATGGTATTAGTTTTCCATATAGCAAAGCATATACCTAAGGCTGCCAACTTAATAAGAAGAAAAGGTTAATTTTGACTCACAGTTTTGGAAGTTTCTGCCCATGGTTAGTGGCCCTGCTGTCTTGGACAGATAGGCGGGATATCATGGCAGAGCAAAGCTACTGCCCTCAGAGCCAGGGAACAAAAGAAAGGAGGAAAGAGGGTAGGGTCCTACAATCCCCTTTGAGGACACAAACTTGGGGACCTAAAGATCTCCCACCAGGCCATACCTCCTAAAGTGGAAGCCTCCCATCAGTTCCAAGCTGGGGACTCAGCCTTTAAAACATGAGCATGCGGGGGAGATGGCTCAGTAGAAGAAGCACTTCTCTGGCAAGCACAAGGGTCTGAGTTCAGTACCCTGGTTCTGCCAAAAACTAAAATAAAATAAAACATGAGCCTTTGGGGAACATTCCAGATCAAAACTGTAGCAAAGACCCTGGGCTAGAACCTGGCTGCCTGGGCCTTGCACTTGCAGCTCTTTGTCCACTGACCTTGCTCGCCAGAGATCATGATCACATGGGATCCAGGGCTAGCCTGGGGGTGCAATCCATGGCTTCCAGCCTGGCCTCCAGTACAATCACCCAGCAGGCAGTGAGTGTATGTTTGTGTATCCATGTTTGGGTCCCACTAGGGGAGCAGGACTCATTCAATGGCCTGTGGTGGGACTTGGCACTGGTGGTTCAAATATTCCCCAGGTGATTTAGATGTGTAACCAGAATAAACAACAACTGATCCTGGAATTCTGGACCTTTCCTAGGCTGGGGAGGCTGGGAGAGGACTCCTGGCCGTGCTTCCTCCACTGCTGAGTCACAGGGACAGGTGACCCCAGAGGTGGCTGAATGCCATCATGTGAACTTAGAGCAGGAGGCCGGCAAGCAGAACTAAATCCAAGGTAGTTGGTGCTCCAAGGCAGCCTGGGAGGAAGAGCCCACCTGCCAAGAGGAACGAAGTGGGAAAGTTCTGGAAGCCTCCTCCTCCTTGGGAGCGACTGAGCCTGCCTCAGAATACTGCCCCTCGGGGATCCTCGAGCTCTGACTGTATGGTAACAAGAAAGTTGGGAAATGTCTCTGTTTAGATAGTGTAGCACACACAAACCTGCTTATGGCCCTCGGAGTAGAGTCCCAGAATCCCAGCCTGGGCCCCAAGTCCCTCCCAGCCAAGAATTCTCTACCGCCTACCTGTTACTGACCATTCCAGTCACATATATGGAGAAAGGCAAGCAGCTGTGGGTCCCTCAGGCCCAGGTGCCCAAGGGGGCTGATGGCAAATTTCATAATGTGGAGTATTTAAAGTATGCACCCCAGGTGCATACGGGCTACAGAAGGTGGCTTTAGAAAGTGGCAGATGACCATCACAGTCATCATAATCATTCTCAAAGTCACTGTCCCTAAGCCTACCGCATGGCAGTTCCTCCTCTCCTACCTTAGATGACAGCAGAGGCCCAAGACCACACATCTGGGTTGAAGTTTGGATTCTGCCCCTTCTGGGTATGTGTGTCTGGCTGTATCAACCCCTTTTGGGGGGCCTGGGCTGTCTGTGCAAGGATAGGTTTCTCAGCCCGGCCTGCCTCCCACGCTCTGTCAGCCAGGTGGACAGAGCTTGGGCTCTTCCCACCAGCAATCTCCTTCCCTCCTCGAGGCTATGTGGTGGCTGAGGGCTCCTTTAATGATCGGATCTGCCTCCTTCCCACCAGAAAGGTAACAGCAGGGGTCCCCTCTGTGCTGGGGAGGCTGGCTGGGGGCCAAGGCACCCCACCTGAGGCACTCTGTGGTCATTCTCAGCTGAAAGGCCCAGAGCCCGGGCTGTCAGCTCTGCTGTTCTTGGGTGAGAGCTCAGAGCTCTTGGCCCCTGCGCCTGAGGGAGGGATATTTACGGTTTAATAACTGGCCTATTGATTCTCATTTATATGCCGCCAATGGGGCTTTCCGAGGAAGCGGAGGCGAAAGGGCCATGTTTGTAAATAAGTCTCTGGTCAGTCAGTTCATCACTCAGCCTGCCAGCCTGGCTTCGGAGCAGAAGCTGAGCTGGGTTAAAACACTGCCTGCCCCCTTGAGTAGAGCCCAGCCCACGGCCCCAGGTCAAGCCACCCAACCCCACTCCGGGCCTCCAGGGCCCAGGCCTCACCATGCTCTTCCTATCCTCCTCTATGTTCGCTTTTCACTGTCTCCTTGGGAGGAGGAAAGGCAGAGTGTAGCAGCTCTACTCAACAGGCGCTGAGACCGGGGCCTCACACATGCCAAGCAAGGGTGCTGCCGCTGAGCTGCAGACCCCTTGTGCGATCGAGGGCTTTGCAGCGATCCCACCAGGACCCTATGCTGGACATTCGAAGTGACCCGGTTCATGCTATCTAGCAAATCCCTCCACTTGATGCTGCTCTCCTAGAGATGCCTGGGGCCCCGGGAAGGAAGCAGAGACACCCAGCAGTCTTATAAGTCCCTTCTTCGTCAAGTTTGTTACCAAGCTGGCCAAAGCAACTGAAGGATGGAGGGCTCCACTTAACTCCACAAGTACAGCTAAGGGTGAAAAGTAGAGGCCTTTCATATAGTAGTTCTACCACCTGGACCAAGATTGCTGCCCTCTCCTCTGTTTTGTGCAGTACGCTGCCTTTTTCTTCACACAAAACTCAGCAGGAAATCCTTTTGTCTTACCCAAAGTCTGGGCAGCAGGTCAGTCCTCTTGAAAAATATGAGGCTAAATCTCAGTGGCACCAGAACACAGAACTGAAATGTGAAGGCCTGGGCTTATGATGCAGAGGGAATTTCTCAGGCCAGCACTCCCTCATGACAGAAATGGCTCCTTTGACAGGTAGTGAGCTCTGGGTCCCTGGGATGTGGACGTACAGATAGGACACTGGATACACGGTTGTGGGAGGGGTCCAGCCTCCAAAGAGCCTGGGTACAGAGCGAATGCTTCAAGATCCCTTCCGGCTTTGTACGTCCAGGCGCTTACAAAAGTGAGGACCAATTACTACAGAGCTACTCCAAGGAATGCTGTATCTAGCCCTCTCTCTGGTTGTCTCCTGGCCAGCCGTAGGCAGAGTGAGCCCCAAAAGTGAGCCCAGGAGACAACTGCTTTCTAACAGAGAGCAAAGAGTACAAGAGACAGCAGGTATCTCCCCTCTGGTCCCATGGAAAAGAAGAAGGTTTGGGGGCTGGGAGCAGAGAACCCTGGGGAGTCCAAGAGAGGCAGCCAGGCACTGTGAAGCAGGGGGACACTAGAGCCAGGGTTGGAGAGGCCTTGGCCAGGTGCTTTCTGGAGTCCCGGGGACTCTCTATGAAAGAAGCCAATGCCACCTTTGAGGACAGTTGGAGCATTAAGTAGATGTGAGTGAAGGAGTCTCTATGATACCAGGATGGACAGTAACCCAAGTCTCTGTTGATGAAAACAATGACATAAAATCCATTTCTCTTGTGTCAGCTTCAATTATATTCCTGCTTCCTGCTTGTCCAGAAGAGGGCAGCTTAGACTTTGGGTTGGGTGGGAGGACATGGGGGTCCCAAGGGAAGGACGGGGCCAGGCCCAGGAAAAGAGCCCCTGGCCAGGACCTGTTCCAACTCCTCAGACCAGCACTAACTGGAACACTCCACCAATATCTGCCCCTCCTGCGGTTCCAGCCTCCAGGAAGGGCCCCTTTTCTGTGGCAGGAACCTCATTAATAGAAGAGGTGGGAAGGAGCGAGGGTTAGGGAGGGCTGTTGGTGGCCCTTCCCACCTTCCG
Source organism: Ctenomys sociabilis (assembly GCA_004027165.1). NCBI lineage: Eukaryota > Metazoa > Chordata > Mammalia > Rodentia > Ctenomyidae > Ctenomys > Ctenomys sociabilis. The sequence goes on from PVKA01003389.1 coordinate 12,432, forward strand.
GAGTCTTGAGAGGTTTCTGAGATAATAATAGCACCAGCCTGCTGCTGAACAGGCCCCAGAGCTCCCCAAGTCCTGCGCTCAGCACAGATGTGCAGCTGCTGCGGTGCCCGTCCATCTGGCCAGCTGCCTGGCTCGCCGCTACTGCTGACGGCCCAACTGATGCTCCAGGGATAGGGTGACCCCGCAGCTTCTGACTGGCGGCCCGGGGGGCCGGTGGGCCATCTCGACGGCCGGCTGACACAGGAAGGGTTTGATCAAACACACATGGAGTGACTCAAGGCTGTTCACTGGCTTGCTAATTCACTGACCAATTAATCGTCTGACCGACATCGCACCGGACCAACAGACTCATGGGTTGTCTGACTGAAGACTGCCCCGCGACTACCCGGCTGGTGTAGAGAATGGCTATCTGATGGCTGGTTCTTGCCTAGCTATTCTATCACAAGCTACTTGTCCGGCTGACTCCCTCACTCCCTCACTTGACTGGCCGACTTTACGCAGATGAGCGCCCTGGCACGGCCAGGCTTCTCACACCCGCGCTCACGGCAATGACTGCCGGTGGGGCTGGGCTCCTATTAACTGCCTGACAGCACTGACAGGCAACGTGACTGAGCCACACGCCCGCCATGCTAATCGGCCCGCGTGCTGGCTGCTTGGCAGCAGACAGGCCTGCGCAGTGACAGCCAAACTGACTGGCCGGCTGACGGGCAGACGGCTACTGGGTACTGAGCCGCTGCCTGGCCGACCCGGTCACTGACAGATGGCGGACGGGCTGACCACCAGCGTAGCCGCCGCCCGCTGCGCCCCCGACAGCCCCACGGCCGACAGGCATCCTGGCTGATGGATGGAGGTATTTTAGGATCCTTTTCTGTTCCTTCCTTTTTCTCTCTCCCAACTCCTTCTCTTCCTGCTTGGCTTTTCCACCACTTTGCTCTCCCTTTTGATTTTATGCAGACACACACGAAAGTGCTAGAGTGTGAAAATAAATAGACAAGCACTTCGCGCCCCCAAAGGCACAGCGTCTTCCTGCCGCACTGTCCAGCCCCCTGAGCAGCTAGCCACGGATGCTGCAGCGTGGGCTCTGCCCAGAGCAGCCCGCTGCCCTGGCCTGGAGCGGGCTCTGAGCCCTTCTGAGGAGGCTCATTGTGACTGTGATGCCCAGCAGGGGCCAGGCATCCCGGCTAGCCCTGCCCTACGTCCGCCTAGTTAGCCTCACCAACCTCAGCGTGGCCTGGATCCGTGGCACCAGCTCCTCCTGGAAGCTCAGAGAAAGTGCAGACTCCCCGCCTCTGCCCACGGCTCGCGGCAGGGACCGCGGATGCTGCAGCTGCTCCCACACGCACGCTGCCTTGCTTAGCCCAGCCCTCCCTCCCTCCCGGGGAGATGGCCACTGCCTCCAGTTTGGCTCTTTAGCCTCTTCACTTTCTTTACAGTGGCACTGCACGTGTGTACCCTACACCATTCATCACCTGCTCTGGCTCCTTCTGTCAGTGACATCCTCTGTGTACCTCCCCCTGTGATGCTATTTCGACTGCATGGTGTATTTTCTAGATGCGTCCACATGGACAGCTGTTGTGCCTTCAGCTTTCACTGCTGAATAGTATTCCAGTGTATCCATTCTGGAAATGAACATTGGGCTGGTTTAAATTGTCATTAGGGGTATTGTGGGGAATATTTGCTTGTACCTAACATAATTAATCTTTTTTATCTCTCTCCATCCCTTCCTTCTCTAGGTCCTTTTTCTTTTTGCAAAAATTCTCTCTCTCCCTGTGTCTTATTTTTTCTCAGTGGCCCTGCACAGGCGTCCCTCTATGGGGTGACTAGCCAGTGTGCATTATATCCAGTAGGACATGAATGTCTAGTGTGCTCAGTTGTGTCAAACTGTCCCCTGCACATGCGTGGAATGCCTTGCTTGTCCTCCTCGTGCAGTGACAATCTGACTCTGAAGCAGTTACCTCCTGCCCTGCAGCCTTTATTCACCCAGTGGGACAAGTACACAGATAGGGAGTGACTACCCAGGAGGCCAGAAGAGGTGTTACAGAGAAGGGAGTGGCTGAGGGCCTCCCTCCTGCAGCTGCTGTCACAAGCAATCCCAGACTCAAGGGGGTTGAAATAACAAGCATTTTCTCAGTTCTAGAGGCCAAGAAACTGGATGCAGTGTTGGCGAGGGTGCGCCTCCTTCAGGGCCCTAGGGAAGAGCCTCTGCTCCTTGCCCCGCCCACAGAGGAGGCAGCTGGCCGGCTTCAGCTGTGGCTGCACCGCTGGTCTCTGCCCGTGAGGTCATATTGTCCCCTCCTTGCTGTGGAGTCTCCCTCCACCTCGCTCTTAGAAGGACACTTGTCCTTGGATTAGGGTCCACCCAGGCAATCAAGGATGAGAGCCACAACTTCACGTCCTCAACACATCTGCAAAGGCCCTTTCTCCGAATAAGGCCACCTGCACAGTGCTGTATAGGGTGTGGAAATCTCTTGGAGGCCACCATTCACTCTACTACACTGGGGCCGACCAGCCGAGCGGCCGCTGGCGGGCGCACCTTGGTCGAAGTGTGCATGTGTCCCGTCAGGGGTGGGCGGAAGCGTGGGGAGACCACGAGGTGGGTGCGGCAGCTGGCACAGGCCACAGAGGCCCCACTGGCCCGCTGGAGAGGTTTGGGCATTGTCTCCCTACAGCTAGGGAGCTCGGGCAGGCTTGCAGTGTGGCTAGGCGCATGATGCTCCCAGGCGTGGGTGGTCGTGTGGAGGGAGGGTGGGCCTGAGGACGGGGCCAGCGAGAAGGGGAGGATCGGACCTGGCCAGTGGCAGAGAGATGCAGAAAACAAGATGCTAAAAATAAATAAAAAGGTAAAACAAGATGCTTCTGCAATCCCTTCCAGGGCAGAGCTGGTTATGAAGGGAGATGGGCAGGCAGCCAGGTGAGCTCTGTTTTTCTGACCTAGGGGACAGGACGGATGGGGTGCGTGGGAGGGGACTGGTGACCTCAAGGAAAGGAGAAAAGGCATTTTGCGTGGATTGGGTTTGAGGCTGTCTAGTGCTCTGCATGTGAGGTTGAAGCCTGATGGTAGGAAGGATGCCATCTACATGAGGAGATTCCTGTTCATCAGGAAGAGCCCTTAAATATTGGCCTGGAGCCTGGAGGGGAGGGGCGGAGCAAACCTGCTGGGTTTGCTTCTAGTATTGGCCTTTGGGCTGATGTTCAGCGTGGCAGTGGCCCTCCTGAGCCTCCACCTCCAAAAAGACTGCCAGGCAAGAAGCTGCGGAGACATTTATCGCCTTGTACCGTAGCTGTGTTCCACCACCCTCCTGCAGCTCACTGCAGGTCAAAGGACCGTGAGAGGGAACCCGGCCTGGGACCCAGAGTGAGCTCTTCGGCCACCATGATCTTGCAGAGGACTTCCATAAAGGAAAGCAAGGAAGGAGGAGAGAAATGGAGGGAGAAAAGAAAGAAATAAGAGAAAGTAAAAGGAAGGGAGGGAAAACCTGGGGGTGGGCATGGAGCCCCGAGGAGCCAGAGCTGTGGTGGTCTCTGTCTGCTCTGACTTGGGAGCTCATGGTGCATTGGTGGAGAGGCCTAAGTTTTGTTGCTAAGCAACAGGTGAGCAATTTCCAACAATTGTCCCTTGGTTGGAGGATGGGTTCCAGGGCATCTGTGGATGCCAAAATCTGCAAAGGTTCAAGTCCCTTATAGAAAACGTCATGATATTTGCATATAACCTAAGCAGACCATCCTGAATACTTTAAACCACCCCTGAATTACTTACGCTGAGTGCACGTCAATGCTGTGTAGACAGGTGTCATGACATATTATTTAGGGAGTAACGACAAGGACACTGCACATGTTCAGTATAGACACTATTTTTCCAAATATTTTCTATCCACACTTGGTAAAGCTGAAGATAAAGAATCCACAGACAGGGAAGACTGATCACACTCTGGGATACAGCCACCAGCTATTTTGCTCAGCCCACCTGAACAGTTTCTTTAAAACTATATTTTATTTTTAAATTATTATACAATCAAATTGGCATATAGTTCCATGACTTTTTCCAGCTTTGCTGAAGTATCGTTGGCAATTAAACTGCATATATTTAAGTTGTACAACTTGATAATTCGATATAAATATAACTATTTTACAAATTTTAACATATATAGAGAGACCTGTATAAACACCACAATCATGATACAGAACAGTTCCGTCATTCCCGAGCTCCCTCATGCTGTCCCTTTCCGGTGACATCCCCATGGCAACCACTGCTCCGCTCTCTAGCAGAATATTTTTGTCTTTTCAACAGTGTCATATAAGTGAAATGGTCCAGGATGCAGCCCACTGATACTGACTTCCTTCACTCACCAAAACCCTACAAATTGTTACAGGATGTTTGAATGGTTGTTTCTTTTTATTGCTACCTAGTACTCCATTGTATGGGTCTACCGGGACTTTTTTATCCATTCACCCACTCACAGCTATGTGCTTTGTCTCCAGTCTGGGGAAATTACAAATCAGAGCTTCTGTACATACTTTTCTTCTGTGAAACTTCGTTTTTCTCCACTCCCAGGAGTTGAATTGCTGGGTCAGATTGCAGCTGTCTGTTTAACTTTATAAGAAGAAACTAAGCCGACCTCTGCAGTGGCTGAAGTATATCATCATCATAAATCGTTGTACATCCTTGCTGTGGCTTGACTTAGCTGTTATTTATCTTATTCTAATACATATGTACTTTTAATTTGCATTTCGCTAATGGCTAAAGATGTTGAACATAATTTAGGCCCTTATTTTCTACATTTATATCCTCTTTGGGATGTATTTGTTCTGTTTGCTTTATTACTATTGAATTTTGCAAAGGACAGTACTGGAGATTGAACCCACAGCCTCATGCATGCTAGGTAAGTGCTCTACCACTGAGCTAGACTGCCAGTCCTTCCTTCCTCCCTCCCCCCTCCCATTCTCTTTCTTTTTAAAACAGTCACACTAAGTTGTCCAGCTGGCTTCAAACTTGGAGCCTTCCTGCCTCAACCTCCTGTGTAGCTGGAATCATAGATGTGCCCCAGCACACCCAGTTTACTGGCTCTTAAGAGCTTCTCATGTCTTCCGAGTGCCAGTCCGTTGGCCCGTGTGCCGCGTCTGCCAGCCTGCCGCGTCTTTGCTCGCTTTTCACTGTGCCCTCTCCGTGCTGATGGAGTCCAAGCTGTGTTTTTCTAGATCATGTTTTTGCTGACATATTTAAGAGCTCTTTGGATGAATCTCAAAGGCATTGTGCTGAGTGAAAGTTCCAGATGACGAGCATTTTCTGCTGCTTTTTTTTTTTTTTAAAGAAGATTATGTTCTACATGTAGATGTGTGATTCATCTGAGTTAATTTTTACAGAACTGTTCGGTTCAGATTAATTGTCCAATTATTATAACATCATTGGTTGAGAACACCAGCCCTCTCTATTGAGTCGCTTTTGCACTTTTGTCCCACAGCTATCTGAGCCTTCTCTAACCTCTCAAGTCTGTTTATTGCTCTTCGTGGCTTTTCTTTTGCCAGTGACAGGTCTCGACTGCTGTAGCTTTCCAGCAAGACTTAAAAATCAAGTAATATCATTCCCACAACTTTATTCTTCTTTTTCAAAACAGTTTAAATTACTTTAATTCCTCTATCTTTCCCTAAGCAGCTTAAAGTCAACTTGTCAATGTCTATATTAAAATTGTGCTAATATTTGGACAGGAGTTATGCTAAGTCTATTGATTGATCAGTTTTGACATCCTCACCAAATTATGTCTTCTAATTAAAGAATACAGTTCAATATTGCATTTAATAAATGTCTATCTATCCATTAGGGTTTTTTGTTTTGTTTCATATTTTTTTTTTCTTTTGAGACCGGGTTTTGCTATGCAATTCAGGCTGACCTGAAACTCACTTTACAACCCAGACTGGCTTTAAACTCGCAGTGATCCTCCTGCCTCAGCCTCCCAAGTGCTGGCATTACAGGTGTGTACCAACACACCCAGTTCATTTCATCCTTTTTAAAAATTTTGTCTTTTTATTCAATTTCAAGCCCTAAGCATATTTTTTTAAATATTTAATCCAACTATTTCACTTTTTGAGCTATAATAGATGTTACTGCTTCTTTAAATTTCTACTTCTAATTGCATATTGCTAGCTTATAGAAACTGGTTGGCTTCCGCATGTCAACCTGGTGTCTTCATTTCTTTTCTTTTTTTTTTTTTGTACCGGGTATCGAACTCAGGAGCTTGTACTTGCCAGGCAGTTCTTATGTCACTGAGCTATGAGCAGGCACAGCACAGAAGAGGAGCAGGCTGGTGGGAAACTGCTCTCCTTATGGCAGCCAAGAAGTATAAAGAGGAAGAGGAGGAAGAGGAGGAGGCAGAGGAAGAGGAGGAGGCAGAGGAAGAGGAGGCGGAGGAGGTGCAGGAGGAGGCGAAAGAGGCAGCCGCCAGGAGCAATGCACCCTCCCAGGTCATGCCACCCTTCCAGGTGACTCACCTCTGACTAGACCCCCCCTCTTGGTAGAAAGTCAGCCATGAACTCCTCAATGGTCTGATCAATTCATGAGTGTAGAGCCCAGTGGTACACACGGTGGTCCGCCCAGGGGACACACGGTGGTCCGCCCAGCTTTAGGAAAGCTGTAAATATCAGCCATAATTATAATCTTAATATCTGAGATTAAGAACACTACAGTTTTTC